>JANHGC010003896.1:37635-48344 GCA_027560395.1 Boaedon fuliginosus | reverse complement strand
AGAAGGAAGGACTCACTGGAGAAGAGCCTAATGCTGGGAGCGATTGAGGGCAAAAGAAGAAGGGGATGACAGAGAATAAGGTGGCTGGATGGAGTCACTGAAGCAATCAGAGTGAGTTTAAATGGACTCCGGGGGATGGTAGAGGACCGGAAGGCCTGGAGGAACATTGTTCATGGGATCATGATGGGTCGGACACAACTTCGCAACTAACAACAACATGTATACATAAGCTAGAAAGAAAATATGAGTCTTCCAGCATGCCCTGAAGTTTCATGGACTGGATCTAACACAAGCCCAGACCATCTAAGAGAAAATAATGATAACACCCTAATGAAATCAATAAAGTTGTGTGCAGTACAGTTCAGTTCACACACTATCTCTTTTTTCTGGGAAATGAAAAGTAGATAAAATGGATGTAAAGATACCATCTTTTTCTTCTGCCTAAAGAACATATCCAAAAAGCAGCTCAACATTAAAAATTGAGTTTATGAGTGCTTTGTTTACCTAGCATATTTGGAGGATAAAGGGAAGCATTTAAGTCATTCATCTGTAGAAAAATGGAAGCTCAAGATGCACTTGTAAATCCTTTCACAAAGATTATCCTCTAATGCATCATTTTGGGTTCCATACCCTATTATGTTTGCTAATCATTTATTCTCAGCTAGTACTATTAGTGGGACAGAGTTCACCATGGTTGCAGCCACAATCATATCATAAGTGACTAAGTTCTTCACGTGGAGTAAAATGATTGTGGGGTGAAAGGTCTATAAATAAATGTTACTGACTCAATTTATTTTTTTCTTTCTTTAAAGCATTTTTTTACCCCCTCTTAAGGTTAAAATGACTTACTTAATTCTGAAGTATAGCATAGTTGCTGTCTCAAATTCATAGTTACTTTTGTAATCTAGGGATAATGTTATTTTTATTTTATTTTTACAATGTTGAATAGCTCAGATTCAGCATTAACCATTGGCTTCGGGAAAAACACATTGTCTGTATTGTACTACACTTTTCTCAGGCTTGACAGGAGTCGACAGGACATTATAATTCTTAAATCCCTTTTGGATAATATGTTGTTTTATTTGTACACAGGGGTGGGTTTCAAAAATCCCAGCACCAGGTTCTCTGACTGGTTCTTTGTCCAGTTGCTAAGCGGACTTGGCCATGGTGGGTGTGGCCTAGTCAGCCTCCTGCACCATGGCATGGGGGGCATTTTTGCCCTCCTCAGGCTCCAGGGCCTTCCCTTGAACCTCTGGGAGGGAGACGTATGTGCGAGGGAACCTTTACCTTTACCTTTATACAGAGCTTAAATGAGCATTACTACTGATGTGGTGGGAGATCCATAAGCAGATAAAAAGTCTTAGTAGATTCATCCCAATAAATCCCTTTTCCACTTCTGGGATTTGAGGTATTTATGAAAGGAGTTAGACATGTTTCTAAAAGCAGACTGAGAGCGTTTGGAAATCATGCCTATAAAACCAATCAGGCCATTTAAATTGACTTTCTATACAAGTTATCGAGGTTTAAGGCAGCACCTGCACATAACTTTTCACAGCAGGAGAAAGAGTGGGCTACTGTGGACAATGCCTTTAATGAAAGAAAATAGGGATGTCCTAACAATTCAGGAAAAGCACAAATTATTTTTACCAAAAGAAATAAAAGATATCCTACTGAAACTGAATTATTTTACTGTTTCCCATGAGCAGAGATCACTGTTGGATCTTTCAAGACAAAAATAATGTTTTGAAGTGTCATGGAGCTATAATGGTCAGATTCAAATAAAGCATATTCTCAGTCAATTTACACACTTGTATCCAGAGCCAGCAGGGTACAACTTTTCCATAGGTGGAATACAAAAAGAGAAAAAGAGAGCTCTGAGATTGTAGACAAACTCCTCAACACTCAGAGTTCTCTTTTCAGCCCGAGGGTGAAAGAGTTTTATTAGCAAATTTTCCACACAGTGGAAAACTCAGTCAGGCACCAAACATTCCAGTAACTGCAGCTTCTGTTACAGAAAGGATACACACTGATCCACTATAATTAATCCACAAGAATTAATTTTTAGTAAGGTAAACAAAATAGTCTTTGCAGAAAATTCAGTAAAAAAAAATTGGGGGGGGATTTACGGGAAAGGAGGATATCTGTTTTTTCCAATTAGTTTACCTTTAAGGTGGGAGGAAAACTTAATGGTGGTGGTGCAGTGTGTTGAAGTCCCAAGATGACTATGAATCATGAGGAAACATATTAGAAACAGTTCGAAAGGCCTCGAAGTTCATCATCCTTGGGAAGTAGCCATCTTGTCCCCCTTATGTTGTGACATGGGGATTCAAGGAAGTAGAGTATTAGCTGTCTTCCCACCCCCAAGGTAGCCTTTAAATGTCGTGCCCATCTGTGGCAGAAGAATCTGACCAAAAAGTATGGGATTTTCATTCTGCATTTACAAACACTGTGGCATATGTCCTTTCCAGATTGCAGGCAATTGCACTGGAGAGTAGATTTATTTTCCTTTTGAGGTATAACAAGTGAGGGGTGGGTGGGGAAGCAGTGATATCCTTTTCAGATGACCCCAATTTGTAGTTGATATTGAGATTGTTTCTCGCCTTCATTAGACTCAGTGAGAATTGACATAGGATCAGTGTGATTCTATGTACCTGTATCTGTTGCAGAAATTATGGAGGTGGGTTGATAGGATCAACCACTGAGTGCAGAAGCAGAAGTGGATTAAGGTGTCTGGCAGGTGAGTTCAGAGCATGCTAGTTAATACATGGGTGTTGGATATGAACAGAATCACTATAGTGGTTAATAAATGAGGTATTGGATGTGATCCTTGGACCTAGGGGAGAAATGGCAGGGACTGGGAAACTTGGTAAAGGCAAGGGATGGACAGGCAGTAATATGGTGGTGACAGGGAGATATGACAGGAAATGAGAGATGAGCTGCTGTCAGGCTCCCCTCCTCAATCCCCAAGACAGACACACTGATATTCATGGGGGGGGGGGGTTGAAACTCATGTCATCATGTGACATATTGGCACTTTTTCCCCTTCGCTAAACCAGGCAAGGACATGGCCAGCATACAATCATAGTTTCTTTTACCTGCTCACCTGCCAATTAATATCTTAGTAGATAATCATACAGCTTTTTAATCAATCTTTCATCTTTGGCATATCTAATTTTAGCACTGGTTCTACCTTTAATGGTCTCAAATACTTACTCAATGGATCTGCAATGGCCCTGGGCTCAGGTTACTGCAGCTGCTTAATATCAAATTAGGTTGTAATAAGCTGCCCTTGTTATAAATTAGAGGGCTGGTTTGGCACTTATTGTTGAGATCTGTGAGGGCATGGAGGGAGTCCTATCTTAGAAAAGTGCCCACCTACAATTCCTGGGGAGGGAGAGGAAGTGGTTATCATCTGGGAGATTCCTGAGCCTTGCTTGATTAAATATCTACATCAGGGTTTTGATCTATTGTGAAGTACGTATGTCATTTTAGACATAAAGGTGGTTTTCACACTTTTTGTTCAGTGTTTGATAAGGAGACCATTCAGCATATAATGGAATTTGGGTTCTGGTTGTGCAAGTGGGTATAAAATGTGTCTGCAATGTTGGAAGCATGATAATGCACTTCCTACAATTGCAATCACAGCTAAAACCTATTTACTCATTACTCTTCTCCTGTGCTTGGAGTTAATAAGTTGCTGAGAATTTACCAACATTCGTTTGAATTTAGAGAACACTTTGATTTTAGAGAAGAAACTAGTCCTTCAAATTACTCCGTTTCTTTTTCTTGGGAAAAGACTTTTGGGATGACTTTTTAAACATTTTTTTAAAGAAAAATCAGGGAAATAAGGCGGGGTATAAATCTAAATAAATAAACAAAAAAACAAACAAACAAACTAATTGCTGTAATGCAAGCTGGTTGCTGCTCAGATACAACGTTGGTGCAATACCCCTGTATCAGAGGTGGTATTCAACCAGTTCTGACAAGTTCAGGAGAACCAGTAGCGATAATTTTGATTGGTTCAGAGAACTGGCAAATACCACCTCTGATTGACACACACACACCCACTCCTCCCCTTCCAGAAGTCTCCACGTGCCCCTATTTGGCTGCCAAGAGACTTCAGGGTGGCTTTCTAGGCAAAAAAACAGGGCACAGGGAGTGCAGTAACCCACCCAGTCACATGACCACATAGCCACACCCATAGAACCTGTAGTAAAAAAAATTGAATCCCACCAGTGCCCTGCATTATAGGACAATAGAGACTAGACAACCTCGAAGTAGCAAATAATGAGTATGCAACATTTTGCAAGGAAAAGGCAAAGAGCATTGACCACAAGCTGATTTCTTGAAAAGGGTTTTGAAGTAAATCTTTGGGTGAATAAAAGCAACACTGGATTAGAGACATCAACATTCATTAAGCAAAATAACACTAAATGTGGCAAAAGACGCTGATCCAAATAAGTATAAACTTAGCCCTGATTATTATCCTTAGATAGTTGAACATCAAATATCCAAATGGGTATCAGATATAGAAATAGACACTCTCAACCTTATTTATACTTTAAACTCTGTATTATTGACTAATGTGCAGCCTACTTTAGCACCTATTTATCATCACTAAGAGCAACTCTTTAGTGTAAGCTGCTGCTTGTCTCCCTGACTTTTCTTCCTGTTTCATACTGTAACTTCAGAAAACCCATTTAGGGATGTAACAGGTTAGGCAGTGATCACGGGGCTGGTAGTCCATCCATATAATGGCCAGCACACAAGACCTGATTGGTCATTCTCCTGCTTCTTACTCTTCCCTGTCATGGAGTGAAGCAGGCTTGGCTGGCTGGCTCTTATCAGGATTTGTGTACCAGTGTCTTCCTTTTCCTTTTTAAGGACTGTTCACTAATTTCCTGGACTTTTCCTTTGTTTCCAAATGTTGCCTTTATCTTCCCCTTCTCCCTTAACACTAATGCAGAATGTTTTATTCTTTTTCACCCAGCCAGGACAGAAACCAATAGAATGTCCACATGATGAAGTAATGATTGAATGGCACCTGAGCTTCTAAGGTTAAGCTAGTTCATTGATTCAATGACAGTAAATTTGGATCAACTGCAAGATTAGTTTTAAAAAATGGCTGACCAACAGAGAACAGAAGTCCTGGCAGGTCAGGATTAGCCAATGGAAGGGAGGAGGAATTGTATCTGTCTAGAACTGGGGTTGCTACTAGCATGGAACTAAGTTCAGGAGATCATCAATTCTAAAAAAGCCTGGTCAGAACATAGCAGTTTTGAATCAGAACTGGAAAAATGGGCCAAGGGCACTTCCAATGAGCTGGGAGTGGGAGAAGGACATCATCCATTCCAATCCTCAGAAAGCAGTGAGTGGCTTGTGCTGGCAAAGGATCAAGCCGAAAATGCACATCTGCTACAAGCCAGCTAACAATAGGGGTTTTTTTAAAGGAAAAATAAAAAATGTAGTTAATGACCAAGTAAAAACACTACTAGAGCTCATTAGAAAAAATGGCACTCATCCAACTCTGTTTTAAATCAGGTCATCAATCATTGGCTTGGCTGAGTAGAAATATTTAATAATTGGCATAGTATCTACATAAGCTGTGCTTCTTCATGCTGACATTGTTGTAACTTCTTTCTGGTTTTTTGGGAAGGCAGCAAGGGGTGTGGGGATGTACGTTACATTGAAATGTATGAAAAAGAAAGCAGTCAGCAAAGTAAGCACCAAGTAGCAAAGAAAATGGCTAATTGAATCACTCTGTCCATTTCAGAGGCAAAAGTTTACAAGAATAATTATTCCTCATCGAGTTCAGCATCTACATAAAATCAGGAAATCAACCAGAGCTTCAGAGTTGGTACCATTACTACGTTGATGAGACGAATAACTCAACTGTCTCTTCCCAACTAGTTCTAAGTCAATATAATCAGCACAAATGCTGCCTATATTTGAGGCAAACAGGCTGAAACTAAATCCAAAGAAGATAGTGATTTAGAAGGAAACCAAACTTGGGATTAAAGAAGAGTACCACCAACGTAGAAATAATTCTTGAATTTCAGCTGCTAGTAGAGTCACAGATGGCAACTGTACATTTGCACAGTTACAGCTAATGCGTTAGCTGCGACCCTTCATGAGCCATCTGAATTTGGCAAACAGGCAATAGTTGACCCCATCATAGCTTAGTATTCACATCTCCTTTTACATAAACTGAAAGGTGCAGATAACATCACTGAAAATGAGGGAGCCTGTCATTTTTCTTTTTTTAAAAAAAAAACCCTTTTTTATATAGTAGGCTAAAAAAATCAGAACTGCAAAAAAATTATCTGTTCCAATGCAGGAAATTGGTTCTTCAGAATCTAATTAACATTGACCATTTCAGGATCAGAATCATAATTAGATGTTCTCCAAATTAAAGTAATCTAGATAGAAATATATTATGAAAATAGGTTACAGCTGATAAGGTATATCCTACTAGCTCCTAACTGCTATTCTTTATTTTCTTAGCTTCTGCTTGCATTCTCTCATGTGTATAATGTGATGTCCTGTCCTATCCCCACCTTACTTGCAATTTTTTTTGTCACCCTTCCTTGTTCATTGCAAACCAAATCTATGTACTGTATATACTTGAGTATAAGCCAAGTTTTTCAGCACCCAAAATATGTTGAAAAAGTCACCCTCAGCTTATACGCAAGTCAGAACAAAAAAATTTTTTTTTTTTTACATTTTGGGGCCTCCCACCCAACTCAAGTTATATTTATCTATATTCTGTGTTTTCAGCACAGCTGATGATCAGGTCTGCCACTCACCAGCTGCCACTTGCCAGCTGTTTTTGCCCCCTAAAGGCTTCTGCCAGAAGTTCATTTCTTCCTACAGAAGCCTCTAGGCCAGTGTTTCTCAAACTTTGTTGGTTCACCGCCCCCTTTTAGAAAAAAATTGAGTGCTTAACACCACCCTGCCAAGCCCCACCCCCAGGGTGGGGTGGTGAGCTGCCCATGCCCCGCCCCTGGAATGCCCCATCCTTTGAACCACTGCTCTAGGCCTAAAAACAGCTGAGGCAGGCAGCAGAGCCCATCAGCTGTGCTGCAAAAACAGCGAATATAGGTAGGTATACCCTAGGAATGGGTGGGAGAGCCCAAAATATATAAAAATAATAATAATAACATTTTTATTATTTTTATTTTATTTTTATTTTTTCCAAAAATCAACTCCACCCCTGTCCTTGAGTTGAGCAAATTCAAGCAGATTATATATCTGTGCTATATTTGTGAATATGGTAGATGTGACCCACTTTCCAAGGTTCCTGTTTAGAAGCATTGGGAGGGGTGGGGGGATGTTTGGAGGTCACAAGATTGCTTGCCTATTCTAGGTAAAGAGAAGTGCAACAGTAAAGGTTGTGCAGAGTATTTCCAGGTAAAGTTAGGAAAATTCTCTCCTCTGAATATCTGGAGACCTGACGCCATTATGAGAACTGGGATCTGAGCACATGAGGCATCTTGCTTTGTGAATGCTCTCAATGTACATAAGAAGAAAAATCATCATGAATCATAAGATACAACAGTGATAGTCATAGGTTACTAATAAGCAATACTAATAAGCAATCAAATCTAATGCTCAAATACTAATAATCAAAATCATAATCAAAAACTAGGAAATAAAAACAATATAAATCATAAAGATACAAGTACCGTTTGCTGAACGTGAACTGCGTGCTTTCTAAAATAAAAGTTAAAAAGGCCTAATCTTCTAATCTAAAAAGGCAGGAGAAAAAGACGAACGGGAGGCCAACACACCGTTCCTGATACCGCAAAGGGTAAGTGCTCCTGCCTGAACTGGTCCTGACTTGCAGGTCTGCAGCTCTCTGTCCAAAGCAGCCTTCCAAAACTCCTTCCTTTGGGGGTCAGTGATAGACCCCGACCTTCCTTGATGAGACGAACAGCAGAACCTCCACGGTTGTCTGCAAAATTAGCAGCTGGAAGGAGAAGAGCTGCGGAGACAGATGGGGGGGAGGCCGAGCGGCTGTGACTGAGAGCCTGCGGGGGCCAGAAGCAGGGGCATCGGGGGGGGGGCTCCCTTTAATTCAACTGAGAAAGCTGGCCTGCTGGGTCAGCACCCTCAGGCAGGAAAGGCTCTTCTTCATTCATTTTTGTGCACACACGTTTCCTCTGGCCCCAGGCACGGCTGTGAGAAGCCGCCTGAGGGGGTTTCTCCGTCTTTTTATGGCTTTCTGGGCAGGAGAGTATCATCTAGAATTGGATGGCAAGTCCATGCTACCCAGGAGTGGTTGCAGCACAGCCCCCTGCCCTGCCCGCTCCGCACGGATCCAGCACTGGCAAGGGGAGACCCAGAAGCAGGGCTGCTGAGCCGTCTTTGGCTTCTCCGAGGCACCCAGCCTGTTGCTAAGCTCTGCAATTCTAGGCACTCGATCTTGAAGGAAAGACAGGCCGCAAAGTGGGGTGGGGGCACCCGAGGGGGATTTCCCTCCCACCGAGAGCAGGAGCATCTTCAGCTGTGCTGAGTCAGCCTGTTCGCCTAGGCCAGCCCCAGGCACCTGGCCTTTCCCAGTCTCGCCTGCTTCTGAATAACAGACATTATGCCTCTCTTTTGCTACAGAAACATGCCCCCCTTAGAGGCAGTGACTACTGTAATGTCTCCCCCAGAACATCAGCCTGCCAGTTCCAGCTGACTCCAAAAGCCTTTGGGTGGCTTCTGCCCTGGGTTTCAGCAGGCAACGGCACTGGGCTGGTCTAATGGTTTGGAAGCTAAGCAAGGTCAGGCCTGGTTCAGTTTGGATGGGAGATCATCAGGAAATTGCAGGTGATAAGAGTTATGCAAATAAATAATAAATGCTGAAAAAGCAAGAGGACTTAAAGAACCTTCACTGTTCCTGAGGCCTTGAAAAGAAGATGGTTGTTGGAGAAGGAGCAAACAGCACCTGCATATGGGGCATACGTTCCTCTCGAACAGGGGTGTCAAACTGAGTTTCTTCAAGGGCCGGATTAGCATTGTAGTCCTCCTCCATGGGCCGGCCAGAGGGGGGAGTGGGGGGAGATAGGATGGACGCCTCCTGCAGCACCTCTCTTTAGGTACAGATGGGGTGCAGGGGGCTGCTTGCGGCTTCCCCGTGCCCCGTTTTTGGCCTGCACGGCCTCCAGCAGTACTTTGCCAGCCAAAACGGAGCCCGGGGAGGCCTTGCAGCGCCCCCTCAGGTCCCGTTTTGGATGGCCGAGGGCTGCAGGAGGCTGTCCAGCCCGAAAACGGTGTGGCCCCCCGTGCCCCATTTTGGCTGCCAGAGGCACCACAGACTAGTCCTTTGCTATTTGTAGGCCAGCCTCACGGGCCAGATTTAAACACCCTGCGGGCCAGATCTGGGCTGTGGGCCTTGAGTTTGACTCCTCTAGAAAAAGGAAAGAAGGACAGGAGTTGTTCCTTCCAGGTTAGAACTGAGAACAGCTCGTCTTTGCAGTCGGAAGGCATTTGTCCATCTCCGCTATAAATTATGATCCAGAGGATTGATGAGGACACAAAGCTAAGAGAGGCGATTAATACTTAGGAGAAGAAGGAAGAAAATGGGAAAAGGTTTTGACAGGAGAGAACAACGGGCAGAGGCATTTCACCAGGAGAACCATAAAGCCATGCATCCAATGTGCACAGAATGGGGAAAATCCGGCTCAGGAGGACCTGGATGCACCCGGGTTCAGTGTGAGTCTCAACAGTGTGATGTAGTTGCAAAGAAGGACCCTGAAGCGGAAGCTGCAAAGGGCGTGTCAGCCGTCCTCCCGTGAATACCTGAAGGGCAATCGCCCCACGGAGGGTTTGCACTTCAGAGGGTAAGACTAGAACTCACGGACGGAGTGACGAGGGCGTAGAGTCTCTCTGATAGAAAGAGCTCTCAAGCAGTGGAATAGGCGGCTGCACAGAGGGGCTTCTTTCCCTTCACTGGGAGTCTTCACACATTTATGAATGTTGAGGCGGAGTAGTAAATCTGGCAGTGTGAAGGGGGATGGACTTGATGACCTCCACCTCTCTGGCTCTGTGATCCCGCTCTGAAGTCAGGTCCAACTCCTGCTCTTTGCTTGGCGATAAGGGAGACGTGGCTTTCTTTCCTGGTGTTTCCTGGGGGTCTCCCATCCGGGGACCCATCTGACCCTTTTAATTGAGAGCCCAGAGAAGGCCAACCGGGCCCTGCCTCCGGGGGAAACGAGGTCGGCTTCCCTGTCCATCGCTGGGGCCCCTGTCAGCTTCCAGGCCGGTCTCTGGTTGGCCCTGGAGAACAGGAGATGGGGCTCCAGGGGGGCTCTTGCTCCCCTTTCCCTCCGCCTGGCTGGAGGAATGGGGGGGGGGCTCCAGATGGGGCAACTCAGGTGGCTAGTTCGGCCTCCGTTTTGGAGGCGCAGAGAAGGGGGTGGTTTCCAAGGCAGACGGGGCCCTTGGGGCGGGGGTCTGTTCAGGAGCGAGGGGGGCTGGCCAGGGGAACTACAGGTCCCGGCCCGGCAGGAGTCGGGGCTCCGCACCGTCCGGAGTTGGCTGGCTGTCCGGCTCGGCTCCCCGGCGCCGGTCGCTCCCGCGGCCCCTCGAGCAGCGGGCTCTCCCTTCGCGGCCGGCGGGGCGGCGGGGCGGGGCCTTTCGGGGGTTGGGTCCCCGGGGCAGCCTCCCTCCCTGCCGGCAGCCGCTCCAGCGCCGCGCGTGCCGGGCGGCGGGGGAGGGTCTCG
>JANHGC010003896.1:3493-16104 GCA_027560395.1 Boaedon fuliginosus | reverse complement strand
CCCTGAGCCTGGTGGGATTCGATCTGACAACCTGCTGAACAAGTCAGCAGAGACTGCAGTGCTGCATTTAACCACTGGTCTCCATCTATTTCATCTAATGATGCAGTTCAAATCTTAAGAAGAATATTATTAACTTCTGCCCCGGAACATTTAAATGGAAGCTCTCTAGTCAATGATATTGCCACCCATTATTAGATATGCTGGGGAGCTTCACTGAAATTACTGGAGATGTACTAGACGCGGTGGCTCAGTGAATAAGGTGCTGAACTTGTCGATCAGAAAGGTCGGCAGTTCGTTGGTTCAAATCCCTAGCACCGCATAACAGGGTGAGCTCCCATTACCTGATCCAGCTTCTGCCAATCTAGCAGTTCGAAAGCATGTAAAAAAATACAAGTAGAAAAATAGGGAGCACCTTTGGTGGGAAGGGAACAGCGTTCTGTGTGCCTTCAGTGTATAGTCATGATGGCCACATGACCACAGAGAGGTCTTTGGACAGTGCTGGCTCTTTGGCTTTGAAACAGAGATGAGCACCTCCCCCTAGAGTCGGGAACTAACTAGCACGTATGTGCAAGGGGAACCTTTACCTTTATCTTACTAGAAAATACTTTACTAAAAAACAAAAATTAGAAGGCCAAACCAGGTCTGTACTTCCTTCTTTGCTCATAGGTTTTTTTCTCTTGTTCTCATACTGTAAGAAAAATATCCATCCTCTGAAACATGATAAAGAACCCTGCTTTGGAAGACACATAATAATTCTTAAAAGTTGTTAAACTTATTACATTCTTAAAATCTGTTTCAGCCATTAAAATATAGAAGCAAAGATTTACCTCAGAGTGCACCCTGGCTAATCCATATGCAGAATGCTAAGAGTTAAGTTGAATTCCCAGTTATGTTGGCACAAGAGAGCACTGCAGCCTGTCTCTGCTGACTTGATCAGCAGGTTGTCAGATCGAATTTCAACAGGCTTAAGGTTGACTCAGCCTTCCATCCTTTCTAAGGGGGGTGAAATGAGGACCCAAATTGTTGGGGGCAATAAGCCGACACTGTAACTGCTTGGGGAGTGATGTAAAGCTCTGATATGCAGTATATAACATCTGAGTGCTATTGCGATCCATGTTGTAAGCCACCCAGAATCCTTTGGGAGTTGGGCGGCATAAAAATGTAATAAATAAAAATAAAATAAAAGAGAGAGCAACATTGGAGTTTTGGACTGATTGAAAGCTGAGAAAGTGAAGGAGGTTCAAAGTGTATGTTTAGACTGTAGATCCTTTAATAATGACTTTACTCATTAATCAAAATTGAAACCCAAACAGTATTCTAACTTACTATATCTTCTTTAATAAACAAAATTGCTATGAAGATGAAGAATGGGTCTTTTTTTAATGCCATTATTTAATGAAGAAGATCCACTCATAAGATTGATTTTTAGTATCTCTTTGCCCATAAAGTCAGATCATTCAACTTCTTTTCAAAAGCTTTTCCTCCATGATGATATATGATACTTGCTATGGGGTGGCAATAAATGCTTTGAGGCTTGAATGGTTCTGATATCATATATTTTGTAATTTTAGATGATTTGAGAGACATGACAGTATGTCTTTCCATCTTCATTTGGTCAGATTCTTAAGTGAAAAATGAAATAAAATGATGAAAGTAAACAATAAATGAAAATGAAAATGCACAAGGAGTACAAAGTTTCTAATGACTTTGTTCAGAACTTTGAAGAAGGCAAATAAGCAATGTGTTTACAAGTGCAATGTACTATAAATCCTAAGTACATTAGAATTTATGAACTCTATCCTGGTCATAAATAATATTCCTCACCATCTTCAGATAGCTTCCTGCATTAACAGGATTTAAAATCCTGAACACTTTGCATAACCTATAAAAAAAACCTGTTACATTCAAAACATCCAGTTTTTATCCAAATCTTGCTACCATGATAAGCAGTACAGGGTGCTCCTTTAATGGAATGATCAGCCTATTTCTGGCCTATGCCAAGTGTTGCAGTGGTTCAGAGAGACTTATTCCTGAGATAAAATAACAGAAACAGTGCCCTTGAATTTACAGGGAAACTTAAATGTTGTAAACATTAGTGTTACATGCAGAATAATAATTTAGAAGTATTTTTATCCTGATGTCTTTAAGTAATTTTAAGCAAACGAATGGAAGAGGCTAGAATAGAAGTGTAATTCTGACCCTTACATGATAAAATTGTACTATACAACAATCGTTTGAAAACTGCATATAGACAGACAGACAGACAGACAGACAGACAGACAGACAGCAGGCAGATAAATAGGAGTATTAATACTTTAGCTAAGAGTATCACCTATTGAGATGCTAAGCAGTTCGAATAACTTCAAGAGGAATTTAGAGTGCCTATAATTGGCAAATGGCAGTATATTCCATTAAACTATCTTACTTTCACAGTAGGATCCAGATGCATTAGCCGTGTCTAAAATTCCACAATTATTGTCAGTATTAGAATGTGTTTAGGATGAGATTAAATCTACAGTATGTTTGTAAACAATTAAAATGATCTCTGTGAGGATATTGTTTGCAAGTACCATAGAACAGTTGAAATAATCCATATTCATCTGAAGTTGGAATTGATTGAGTGACCTTTTTGTTTTTTTAGTCCCACAAGGTTTTGTTTCCTTGCTCACAATGGCAAGAAACGCGACAGAGCTGGAAATCAGGTAGGCAAAAAAATGTGTGGCGCAGGTGTCGGCAACCTGTGGCTCCAGAGCTGTATGCAGCTTTTTCATCCCTCTGCTGTGGCTCCCTGTCACCCTATAATGGCAGAGGGAAGAAAGAGCTGTTGGCCTGTCACAGTAGTGCAATGGCCAGAGTCTTAGTGTGGGAGCAAAGCCCCCCTGCACTTGCCTTTGCATGAAACAGCATTCCTCCTTTGTCGTAATACATTTGCTGTTGCTGCCTCCATGGCCTGCCCACTGCTCTCGCAGTGCCTTGTGCAGCACAGTGAAATTTACCATGCTTCACAATGGTGGGGGACGGGTTCCCCTTCTCCTGGAGCCCATTACCACGTGGAGTCACAATGTGGCCCTGCAGCAGCGGCTCGCTCTCACCTCCCAGGTGTCAGTTGCTTTTCCTGCAGAGCTGCTGGTGTTGTGATGCCCCGCCTCCCTGCCAGCCAGCTGGTCTTTGGCTCTCCACTGATCAGCTCATCATCAGTGCACTGCTCCTGGGCTCGTTGGCCTCTGGGCATCAGATTCCCACCACCGAACACCAGTTCAGGGGTTTCTTCCCCCCCCCCCCAAGTGGAGAGAAAGAGAAAGAAATAGATGGGGGGAGAGAGAGGGGGAGAAACAGAGAGAGAAAGAGAGATGGGGGAGAGAGAGAGATGGAAGGAAACAGGGAGAGGGAGGGAAACAGAGAAACAGAAAAACAGAGAGAAAAAGAAAGAAAGTGAGAGGGGGGAATAGACAGAGGGGGAGGGAAAGAGGGAAATGATATTATTTTAAAGTTTTTCTTTAAATAGATAAATAGGTGGGTTTGGGGTTGCAGTTTGGGTACTTGATCTCTAAAAGGTTCTCCATCACTGCTATATACCAATGACTGCATCTCAAAGGATCCTTCTGTTAAAGTACTAAAGTTGCAGGTGATACAACTGTCATTGGTATCATTTGAGACAGTGATGAGTCTACATCTAGATGAAAGGTTGAACAAATGGCCCTGTGGTACAGTCAAAACAATATAGAGCTGAACACACCTAAAACTGTAGAGGTGAGTGGATTTTAGAAGGAACTCTCCTGCTCTACCACCTCTTACTATATTAGACAGCATAGTATCAGCAGCAGAGACCTTCAAGTTTTGGGGTTCTGTAAGGGATGTGGTGGCTCAGTGGGTAAGACGCTGAGCTTGTCGATCAGAAAAGTCAGCAGTTTGGCGGTTTGAATCCCTAGTGCCATGTAACGGAGTGAGCTCCCATTACTTGTCCCATCTTCTGCCAACCTAGAAGTTTGAAAGCATGTAAAAATTCAAGTAGAAAAATAGGGACCCCCTTTGATGGGAAGGTAGTAGCATTCAATGCCCCTCGGCATTTAGTCATGCCGGCCACATGACCACAGAAACATCACTGGACAGCGCTGTAGATGCAGACTCATCACTGTCTCAAATGATACCAATGACAGTTGTATCACCTGCAATTCTTCATCTTTGAAACAGAGAGGAACACCACCCCCTAGAGTCAGGAACTGACTAGCACGTATGTGCAAGGGAAACCTTTACCTTTTAATCCCCCAGAATTTGAAATGGATATCTAACATTAGAGCCATCATTAAAAAGGCACAACAAAGAATGTTCTTCCTGCATCAACTCAGAAAGTTCAGCCTGTTAATACAGTTCTGCAGAGGAATTATTGAGCCTGTCATTTGTGCTTCTATAACTGCCTAGTTTGTCAGAGCAACAAAAGGTACAGACTTCAATGAATGGTACAGAAAAAACAATTTGCAACCAGCCTACTTTCCATTGAAGATCTGTATATTGCAAAGGTCAGAAGGAGAGCTAAGAAAATATCTATAGGTCCTTTGGATCCTGGACATAAACTGTTTCAACTCCTCCCCTCGGGATGCCTCTACAGGGCATTGAATGCCAAAACATCTAGATACAGACAGCTTTTTACTCTGCTGATTGCCAAATTCCCACAGTACTGTCTTATCTCCAAGTGTATTTGCCCATATGGAATGGTTGTATTATTATTATACTTCTCATCTTATCTACTACCTTTCCTTATTGGTATCATTATTATGATTATTATTACTCTGTTGTTTTGCATATACACTGAGAGCTTCTACACTTATGTGTCTAATCACACTTGGTCCATAAAGTATAATATGCTATGCTATTGCTTATTATCTCAATAGGAGATCAGTACTCAGCTGCATTGAGATTTTGACTTGCTTTACATTATCTGATTAGTAGCAAAATAAATGTGATCTGGTATTGTACAAATAAATCTCCTGATATACACAGGGGGAGGAAGAGAAGGAAAGAGAGAGAAAGAGAGAGAAATTTGCAATTTTGGCAGACACATAATTCTTAAAAGCAGTACACTTGTTACATTCTTAAAATCTGTTCCACCCATTAAAATGTAGAGGCAAGGATTTACCCAGAGTGCACCTTGGATAAGTCCATATGCAGAATGCTAAGAGTCAAGTTGAATTCCTAGTTGTGTTGGCACAAGAGAAAGCAACATTAGGGGTTTTGGCTGGCTGAAAGCTGAGAAAGTGAAGGAAGTTCAAAGCACTGTCAGCCTTGCCATCCCCTAAAGGTTCTGATCAGCAGAGTTTAATGAAGTGATAAAGCAAGTTATGGCCAGTGACTCATATCCATGTCAGAGAGCATATCACAAGTTCTGCTCAGGGAAATAAAATTGCAAGGGGGCATGTTGTCAGAAGCAATCCCAGAAGTAAACTGTAGGAATAGGAACCTACCTAAACAGTGCTTTGACTGTTGTAATATAGTTCATTTTCCAGGACTGTACGTTTTCCAGTGTTTGTGGCAAAAAGTTACTTCTTATGCGTGCTTGCAATTATTATAGACATTGTGGGTATCATGACCCCTTAAAAATCCAATTGTATTTTTGCTATTGGGGTTAAGACTCTAACCTGATGTTAATTGGACAAGCAACCTTAAATGATCAGGCAATAAATTGAAAATATTATGGTCATATCTGAAAGGATGAGGAGAAGAAGAAGGCAACAAATAATACCAAGGTGACCCAGAATTAGGCCTTTTGGGAACAATAGTGATGATTCCCCTGCACTTTACTAAGTAGATAACTTTTGGTACATGTTTTAAAGTTAACTGTAAATAATAATTTCAAGAAGATAAGCAGCAAGGGATGAGGTCAGGAATAATTCTTGTACCCCAAAAGTAGGGATACTTTTGTACTCCTAATGGACATTTTGAAGCTGTAATAAATGATATACTGTAGCTGCTGGAATATATTGAAGAATGGAGCAAGCATGTTTCCCATTAGTGTCAGAACGTTAGCGGAAAACTGGAATCTGGGTCTTTTTTGAGAAGAAGCACCTGGGAAACAGAAGATGTAGGTGAGGGAAAGAGCTGGGAACTCTTCAGACTGGGAACAGCACCTTTTCCCTTAAAGAGTGACTATTAGGGAGCAAATTGTTTACAGCTAAATGTTGCTGCTATTCCAGTATTACAAATGTACTCTCCAGATATACAAAATTGCCTATTATTGTGATAGAGTTCCTGTGCTGTAATTCTTATGAGTAACATCACTAAATAGATGCATTCTTTCTTCCAGCTGAAATTATGATCAAGATGGGAAATTTTAAATTACACCTGCGCCTGAATGTCTTCTAATAAACCACAATTATTACTATTTTGTGCTTGGAGTCTATATCCCAGTGACCTGATGTGCCTAGCTGCTGTTCATTGCTGGAGGGATCATGAGAGACTTCTATTCATTTATTGCCTCCTCCAATTAATGGTAATTACAAATAATATAAACTTCTATTGACATTGGAGAGAGTTTGGGACTCTGGTGTGTCTTTAAGGATTTACTCTAGTTGCTAATCCTTTGTGGGTCATGTTGTTCAACTATACATATGTTGGGAGGGGATAGGTTACTGTCTTAGTACCCAAGCTGTTTTGGACAGTAGCAGAACTAAGCAGCTTCTATAAAGCAGAAGATTAGCTATTCAAGAATTATATTGATCTCAAGCATGCATGCACACCCTCTTATTCCATGTCAAGAATCATTGTTGGACAATTACTTCAAACATCTAAGGTGGTCTTCAGGAAGGCAAATACATCTATGGAAACAAAAGGATATATTTTTGAATATTGCCGATCACATTGCTCTTGATTTAAAAGAGCTATGAGTTTCGCCTCTTGACTTTTCTTCCCCATCCATCTAATCTCCATTGAAATTTGAAGGATGGAACAGATTAGATATTGTTGTGCAGAATATCAAGGGGAGGGGAAGGATAAAAATTAGGTATTCAGATATGAAACAGTAGCTTAAATGTGCACAGAGCTTATTATGTCTAATTGTATAGCTTTTTTCTGGATTGGTGCATTTATAATTTATCATAGCTGCCTCTGTGTTTGTGCAGAAGACTGCGCAAACTAATCAAGCCTTCTTGCACAGTATTAGATTTTAGAGATGTGGGTTTTTTTAAATCTCCATGGTACCAATCAATTTTCCAACTTAATGCTGTAGACAGTTTCACATTGAAATGCAAGCAGCAAAGTCAGTTCTTAAAGAAAACTAACTCATTAAAAGCTAAGAGGAAAGCTTGTTCTTGACTTTATGAAATCCACCCAGCGTATCACCAAACAAAATCGCCTCTTCTTGGAAGCGTAGAGCTTCACTTGGACCATCAGTTTGAGAGCAAAACCATGTATCAATGTTTCTTGTCATTGCAAGAAACCCACCAAAATTTTTAGAAATTTGTTTTGTAATTTTTAAGGGGATTTTAGATGTCTATGTTATTTATGTTTTTTTATCAATATTTTGAGCCGCCTGGAGTCCTATGGGATTGGGCAGCCTACAAATCTAAATAAATAAATAAATAATTGCATAATGGTTTTCTCATTTGTTATTATTGTTGTTGTTGTTGTTGTTGTTGTTGTTGTTGTTTATCGCTCAGTCAGCCAGATATTCAGACTGGGTTTTTGTACACCTATCTAATCCTTCCCAGAGGTACCATCGCAAGTTGTAAGCTGTTCCAAATAAAGCTGCCTTTTGCAATTGACTAGTGGTGAATTTGACAATTTTAAGTGGTGCTCCAGTTGTTTCATTATTATTACATTTATTTGCCACTCGGTTCAAGGAAACTCTAAATGGCTTACAGAATGACAAAATATACAAATATCTGGACAATTGTAAGTATAGAAACAGATTAAAATTACAGAAAATTGAAACAGGTTAAAAACTATGGATTTGGAGCAGAGAAGTGGGGGCGCCTTTTCTATGAATGCACCAACCACCTCCATCCAACAGCTTTTCCTTCAAGACCCCATGCCAGCTAGCTTTTCCTGAAGTCTAAAGAACAGGGGTGGATCTTGCCTCCTGTGGCAAGATGTTCCAAAGGGCAAGAGCTATGGCAGAAACTCTCCCTCTGCATCCCATTAGCTGATGGGATCTGCAGATGGTCCCTTATTCTACTATGAGTGGAGGTTCCACAGTTACCCTGGACCGGGCCATAGAGAGCTTAAAGGGAATAATCAACACCTTGAAATGTATCTGGATCAGCAGCCAGTGCAGCTTGCATAACAACGGTGTTGCATGTGCCACTCTAGGGGCCTCCAAAACTTTCTTTACCATTGCATGCTGGACCATGCTGAATACTCTTGAAGGGCAGCCCCACATAGAGCGTGTTATACATTTCCTTCACCAGGATTTCCAGTATGTTTGTGGTTGCTCATCGACGGCAGGAAAAATCTAAGTGCGATAAGTTTACACCTTCAGTGGCTACCCTCAGGCTGGCTGTAAACATTTTGGCACCCTAGTCAAAGTTATATTTTCTCATCCCCCGTGATGTGGCACACATTCAGATTCTGTTAGGAATTTCAAATTTTGGACCTTTACATTTAATAATTTTCAGCTCTGGGCAATTTTTTTTCTCTTGGACATTTTCCACCATATTTACTGCAAATCATGGTAAATAACATTAATTTTGTGATTGTTAGTTGCAAAGTCGTGTCTAACTCATCGTGACCCCAATGTTCCTCGGCGCCTTCGTGTCCTCTACCACCCCCTGGAGTCCATTTAAGCTCACACCAACTAGTTTAGTGACTCATTCTCTGTTGTCCCCTTCTTCTTTTGCCCTCAATCACTCCCAGCATTAGTTTCTTCTCCAGTGAGTCCTTCCTTCTCATGAGGTGGCCAAAGTATTTGAGTTTCATAAAATAATTAATTACTTTAATTTAATTATTTTATTTATTTTATTTTATTATTTTATTATTTAATTTAATTATTTGATAAAAATTAAATAACTTTAATTACATAGCACCTATTGCAAAATGGCAACAGTTCTAAAATTATCTTTAACCCTCGAGCAGGCATGTTGGCACACAGAGAACACTGTTATCACTTTTCCAAGTATAACTTGATAAGCTGAAAGTTATGCAATTCACTTCCTCAGTATCTTCCCATCAGATCTTTGTCTTGTTTTACTAATAATATCAGCTTCCCAAGGTCCATATCTGTAGCAATAATTTACTTTTCTTATTTGCAATATCTGTTTAGGGTGCTGTTCACTTGACCAACTTTGTGGATAACTGATTTTAAAAAGAGTAAATGTTCTAAAGCAACAAGAAACAATAATTGGATTTAATATGTGCATTTTTGAAGTCTTTTCCATTTTGGTGCTCCCTAAAATTTCATGTTAGAGAACCGTGATGGTGAACCTATGGCATGCATGCCACAACTAGCGGCATGCCCTCTCTATAGGCACATGAGCTGTTGCCCTAGTTCAGCTTCACCGCATATGCGCATGTGCCTCATGCCGGCCAGCCGGTCAGCTGGTCTGCTGCACATGCACGGGGGATGGGAGCACATGGGCATGTACGGGTGGGGCACATGTACAGGGGCTGCACGCACATTGCATTTTGGAGGTTCAGGCACACGTGCTTTGAGCACTCCATCCAGAAAAGGTTAGCCATCATTGTTATAGAAGATTGCTTGGGCTTAGAACCAGCCTATTATTCTTCCAGTGTTATTTTTCCCAGTGGGAATAAAAACAATTGGGAAGATTTTCAAAGAAATATTTCCTGCAGGCCATATTATCCATTGAAATTGAATCCTTGGGGCCTCTTTCATATTTTATCAAAAGGGAATTATAGAATTATCTTGATGGTCATGAATACTCTATGCAAAAAGTAAATTTTGACTAAATCAGATGGCTGTAAAATGGTGTGAGAAAAAATTATTACATAGGGAAACTTAATCTGCTAGAAAATACTTCTAGAAATACGTAGACATAACAGTTTCCTTTTTCTTTGACCTAGCACTACAGTACAACACTACACTATACTACTACATAGCAAGCATAGAATAAAATTACGTGATCAAGACAACTTGGATGTGGGGAGGTGTCAACCCAGATCTGAGGAGGAGGATGAGATGGAGTTGGGGCTGATGGAGGGCAAAGGCATAATATGGCCCAGGAAAAATGACCTGGGGATGAGAATGAGGCAGTCCTGGGTCCTTGGGCTTTGGAAGAGTAGGCAGGGAGGAAGAGAGGGTGCCGGCTGACTGAAGAAGGAGGAAGGAGTCAGGAGATGGAAAGGGCAAGCAGCAGAACAGAGGAGGGGCAGAGCTCTGGAGATGAGCAAATGCTTCCCCCACCTGATCCCCAAGTGTGGAGAATTGAGAGGAGGCAGTCAACGCAGGGCGATCCAAATACTCGGGAGGACGGCGCCATGCCCCTCCTCCTGAGGATCACCTGGAGTGTAGCATTTAAGGAGATGCTGCGGGGAGGAGTTTTTGTCAGGAACAAGTGTTGTATTTTGTGACATGTGCTCCATGGCTCAGAGAAGAACTTTGCTCCAGTATGCTGATAAACACTGAAAGCATCATGACTGGTTTATGCCATAATCTTTCAGCTTTGGTTTTCCAATCTTGATAATTTGTTATCTTCTTCAATTGCTTGTCTTCCATTCTGCTACTCCATGGAATCACCACATCAGTTATCCACACTTTTTTCTTTTCAACCAGTTATATTTGTATTTGGAAATCCCATAATATTTTTAAGTTGTTCATTTTCAACTACTTTTTCAACTCAATTTTTCATTACTGGCACATCATAATTTTTAAAGATATTCAATCAATTCTTCTGGTGACTGTGTTAGGTCAACATTTGTAATCAGTCTGTGTAAACTTGCACAAGTTGAGACTATGATATACTATTTCTTCTGCTTCTTTGCACAATCTGCACTATGAATCAATTGATGATATTTCAAATCTGACCTTTATTGCATTACTTTAAATAGCTTGTTCTTGTGCAGCCAAAATCAAACTTTCATTGTTATTTAATATAACAGTTATAAACTATTGCCAGTTTTATCTTTAGCCACTTCCCCAAATCTTTTGTAAAACTTGACCATGTAATGTTTTTCTTGTCATTCTGATCATGTTTTTATTACATTATGTTTATATTCACACTTTGTTGTCTACATGTTCAGAAATTTTCAATTCTATTTATTTATTATTTATTTATTTATTTATTAGATTTATACCCCGCCTCTCTCCCCCAGTCAAGGGGAACTTGAGGTGGCTATTTTAACTTATATCAACTGATATAATTGATATATAAATTTATATAATTTTAACTTATATCAATGTTTTTTCTTGGTTATCTTTTAGTCAAGGTATGCCTTTCCTCTTTGATAGATGGTTTCCATTTAAGTTCATCTTCAAATTCTTTTATCCATCCAGCATTTTTATTATAGTCTTTTTCAGTTTTCTATAAATCTTTCCAAAACTGGATTGTTTCCTTTTTGTTTGATTTTTCACTTTCAAAATTTCTATTGCCATATATATTTTCTGAATCATCTCTGGGCTGATTGAAATAGCTGGTTTTGCCTAAATTCATGTCTCATAGCATTCAGTTTTCCCAGAGATTGCTGTTACTATATTTATTGCTTTATGATTTCCAAAGCTTCTTCAATTTTTCTATTGCTAAGTCAATGTTTCTTTTTTAATTAGGTTTGTCTTGATCCTTAAAATCTTCCATTTTTGCTTTTCATATTCTTTATATTACTCGCATCTGATCTTACTATTTATCTTGGAGTCCAGTCTAATTTTCCATTTTGGGATAGAATGTGATTTTTGCTTTTGCATACCCAGCTCTGCTGTAACTACCACTGCTGTACTGTAAGCAAGCTGGTTGATTCGTTCAATAGAAGCTGTTTTAATTGTTTCCAATGATTTTTTAACATAGAAGGCTACTCCTCTTTTTTTTTCTGTTCTGATGTAAAATATAGTTTCCCAATTTTGGGACATTCTAAAAGTTTATAGTGTTGTTTCTTTATGTGTGTTTCTTGCAGACAAATTATTTCTGTGTCCAATTTTTGTTAATTGTGTAAAAAATTGTCTTTGTTTAGAAGGGGAATTTAATCCATTTATATTCATTGAAAGGAATCCCAAGGAGTCTAGTTGCCTCTTGAAAAAGCACCATTGGTTCAATCCCATTAATATTTTTTCAAGTCTAATATAGCTATGTATTTCAGGCATATATAGCATTATGTTGCCATATCGATTTATCTAGCCATGCATCCCGATATAGTAATAAGATATGACATTTCACAGTTATGTGATTTTATATATATATATACATATGTACATATATAGCTATATGTGTGTTATGTATGTGTATACTTTTGAGAAAGGGCAATAGAATTTCATTTTTAATGTGTGCCAGAGTGCCCACAGAAAAAAATGTCAATAAATGTTATGTTATCTTTATGTCATTCTAGATTTACGTTATATGTAGACCTCCAGAGGAAAGTGCATTTGTTTGTTTGTAGATGCATACCCTCAGGGGTGGGTTGCTATACCTGCTCTTGAATACTGCATGGCACATTCCTTGCAACAAGGATAATCCTCC
>JANHGC010003895.1:79193-94058 GCA_027560395.1 Boaedon fuliginosus | reverse complement strand
GTTTTTGGCCTAGAAGTGTCGGGATGGGCAGGGAAGGGGCCAATCAGAGATGGTATTTGCCAGTTCTCTGAACCAATCAAAATTATTGCTACCAGTTCTCCTGAACCTGTCAGAACTGGCTGAATACCACTTCTGCTTCCTAGGTAAGAATAGTATTAAAAACTCTACAAGATAAGATGGCTCCTGGAATTAGTTTTTGTATGTGGAAATTTCTGGATTAGAATTTGTTTTCTATACTTCGGTCTTTATGTGTTTTATTTATTTATTTATTCTAATTCAAGATTGGGGAATGGGATATTAGAAACTCTGCTATCTTTCTTGCTTCTTTCATTACCAGACACATTTTACTTGGATTAACAAACATCTTACACATGATTTTGAGCAGAAAGGAGAAAGATAAACAATGAATAAATAAATATTTGGTTTGAACACAGTGGAATGTGTCCCAACTGGCAGTGCCACTTGATTCAGGGAATTCTTGTTTTCTATCATTAAGGGCTGTTTCAAAATTGTTCCCTCTTTTATACTTGTTACTGCAAAATTCCAGCAAAAACAGCTGGTCCTTAATTAAATCTCTTCACAAAAGAAAAGGTTCTTGCAAATTAATGCCAGAGTAGGTAATATACATGACTAACGAACAAAAGGCAGCAGCTGGAGACAACTGGCCCAAATCAGTGTTTCTTAGTACAACACAGTTCAAAGTTCAACACGGTACCTCTTCTGTTGAGCAAACACATTAAGATTTTAAACATAAACACACTGACAGAAATACATACATGGCATGCACTATAAAATACATTGTCCAAATTACACACTGAAGGTTATGGAGAACATTCAGTACAATTAAAGTCATGTATTCTTTAATGTATACAAAATTTATGTTGCTAAGTGAGACAGATGTTAAGTGAGTTTTGCCACATTTTACGACTTTTCTTGCCATAGCTGTTAAGTGAATAACCGTAGTTGCTAACATGGTTGACTTTTACTTGTCAGGAGGTAACAAAAGGTGATCACATGACCCCAGCACACTGCAACCATCCTAAATATGAACCAGTTGCCAAGCAACCAATTTTTCACCACATGACCATGAGGATGCCACAATGGTCATAAGTGTGAAAAACGACCATGTCACATTTTTAGTGCCATTGTAACTTTGAATGGTCACTAAATGAATAGTTGTAACTCAAGGTCTATGGTACCTGTACAGAATGTTTTTTTGTATTACTAGTTTGTCTTTCTCTTGTAAACTTGTATCGCTGTTGTTGGTGGCTTTCTACCAGAAAACAACAATAAAAAACAACAACAACAACAAATGACTGAAATCATCTAGTGAAGCTGTAGGAATATTTCATCAATGACCTTACGGTAAAATGGATGGCCAATAAATGTTACAAACAAATACATAAATAAGATACTTACGTTGCTGAATATTCAAAGAGGCCATAATAGGGGTTAAACATTTCTTTGGACAAGAGGAAGAACCATTCTCTGGCCACTCCTCCGTAGTCAAGGCCTTTTTCGGATTCAAATTCTATCCAGAGTCTGGCTTTTAATACATCCGGTCTCTTCACTGACATGATTCTTCTATACGATTCTTCAAAAATGTTATTTCTGTGGAGTTTCATCTCAAATCTGTTTGGTATATCAGCCTTCAGGGGAAAAAAGAATATTCTATACATTGACTGGTCTGAATGCATATTCCTTATCAGCTAATTATAGAACCAATTGTCTAAGAGGATGTTTTCTTCTTTTCAACACGGTGCAGAGTTTTCACAGATTCAATTAAAAACATGTAGACTTCTTCTAGGTGAGTGATGGCGAACTTGTGGCATGCAGAGCCTGCCTTCCAGGCATGCGCACCATCGTTAAAGTGGGCCCGCCCACCCACCTGAAGTCCTTAGCAGTCTTTCATAGACGTTTTGGAAACATAGCTGGTCTGGCTGTGAAGACGCGCGTGCCTGAGCGCGCATTTATTTATTTATTTATTTTGATTTATACCCCGCCTGATTTCCTGGGTCATGACCCCCACCCTCCTCGCTGCTCACGCAGGAGAGCGCAACACCACCCCAATCCCGTGCACATGTGCACGCATCTCCAAAGCCGAAACACAGCTGATCCACCGCAGCCTTGTTTACTCAACTGAAATTAAGTAGATCAGTGTCACCTCTAGGCTCATGCCTAAAGTCCCTTAGATTGTCACTGTACATCGGTACTTTTGTGGCAGAAGAAGAAGAAGGAAAGCAACATTTAAAGACAGGTGTTTGCTGTCCTAGCAATGGGCTGGGGGTAGCAGCAAGGCCGTCAGAAATGGTTACTAAACAATTTTTGTGCTATAGTGTTACAAGATATGTAGACAAACCCTTAGTGGCTGGAAAAAGCAGTAGTAAGAATGTGTGTGGATTTGGTTGAGTGGGACCCTACTTTACAGGGAAAGAAAAGGTAGCCTGTGAAATGATTAAATGGAAATAATAGGAGCATAAGGCACAATGGAATGGAAGTTGAAAGAGACAAAAAGGGAAATAGAGAAAAATTTGCAATTGCAGAGTGCTATAAGCAAAATGTATTGTAAAAATCAACATATATTAAGGAAGATTGTGTTCCCTATATGGAGGCTACCAACTTTATCATAAAATAAATATTTACTTACTGGTTTCTTTAACTTCTTCCTGAAGTAGTCATATTTTTGTTTAAATTCTCTGGAATATGGAACAGCCTGGAAGACACGAACATTGTACTGTTAGTGTAAAGAATAAAACAATCGTGAAAGAGCCATATCGGGATCATTAATTTCTCTCTAATTATTCATTTCCTTAATCCTTCATTTCTTTAAACCTGACGCCAATGAGCCCCTATGATACATATACTACACCTGTTGAGATCTGTGATCTCCTACCCTTACAGGGGCTGAAGGTTGTACATTTTAAATTGCGTAATTGTCTCAGTACATACTGAGATAGTTCTGGTTAGGTAGTTAGCTAAGAAAGAAAGATGGAGTGAAAAAAAACAAAACTTGGGGAAGGCTAAACTTTCACCAGAACAAGAAATGGATGGAGTTTTTGTGTGTTTGTATGACAAGGTTTCATCCCAAGTTCAAGACAAAGCAAGACTGTGTGGTTCCATGGTATTTTTTATCGTTCTTCCTGCAGAACAGCAGAAACATGAACGAAAAATTTGCTCCCTTGTTTCTGATCTTAGAAAACACAGATGTCAATGAGGCAGTTGTTCATATTCAGCGCACATTTATTAACTAAATAAATACATTTATCTTTTTAAATTCATGCCCTTGGTCATGTTGTCACTGGTAGAAGGTAGTCAGCTTGGATGACTTTGGTAACTGTAGGATTAAAAATGACGATTTGTTTGAAGCTCATGGATGAACACTTTTTACGTTGGAACACAATTCATTCAATACAGGCGGCCCTCGACTTAATCAACTTAAAAAAAGACTGTCCTCTGTCTATCAGACTCTAATAGGCCGATGAGTAAGAATAGAAAAGCTTATGTATGATTTGGAATGGGTTATATTCTCTCTGCAAAACTAAGTTGACTGTTTGGGATTCTTTTTCAGCATTTAGAACTATCTAAAGAGCTAAAATGTTGGATGAGAAACATGGGGGATACCAGGGCCACAATTTTGCAAAAAATAAAGAAATACAAAAAAAAAAAAATCCATGCAGTACTTACTGGACCTGTAATAGCAGGATTCTGCAACCTGGGATCTTCCCACTGGGTAATTTTATTATCTGAAAATTAAACAAGAAAAATAGCAACACTTTTTTCCCCCTCTCGCATTCCATTTCTAAAACAAAAACAACTACAACCAAACAACAACAGTAGATGGTCAGGTACTACTGAAGAAAAAAAAAAGGACTTTATATGTGAATATGTCATTTTAAAAAGCAGCAAGAAGGATTCAACTATCGTTGGGTTTCATTTCGCCATTCCGAATCCTGTATAAACTATTCTATAATGCAGAGACTGCATTCTGACAATGGGCGAAGCATTTTGAATCGAACCATTTCAGTCAGCTGTTCTGGGCTTGAAGCAGCTGTCTTGAGGCTTCCAATCTTTCCAAAGTGGTTGGGGAGGGGGAAAATCCTCTGTCAAAGTGGAACGATAACTTTAATAACTTTAATAAGTTTTGAAGTCTGAATGGTTTGAATTCAAAATATTTCGCATTTAGATGGCAAATCCTTTCAGGTGATCTACGAAAGGGAAAATATTTGAGTACACTGGATGCAGCATGATTGCAATAGATTTATTACATATATTATGGGATGTATTTGCAATGCCTAACCAGCACTGGATTTTATTTGGGCAGTTCTACACACTGGAGGAAGGCTGGTTTGGGGAAGCCTGACTTAAGTATTCCAACCCTCCTTTTGAATAACAAAGTCCTTTAAGTCCTTTAAGAAAGTCCTTTTCTTAAAGGTTGATTTCACCTTTTTTGGTTTCCCTTTGCTTCTATTTCCAAATTTAATTCCAGCTAGCCTCCATCCGGATAACTTTAGAGTAGGGGTGTCAACTCAAGGCCCGCAGGCCGGATGCGGCCTACGGAGTATTTAAAACTGGCCACAGGGCCAGCCCAGAAATATCAAGGGACCGTCCCAACTGGGCCTCTAGTGGCTAAAATGGGCCATTGCAGCCCCCCATGCCACATTTTCACCCTCCATGGCCTCCTGCAACCCTCTGCCAGTTGAAAAATGGACCCAAAACAGGCAAAAAATATCCCCCAAACAGCCTGAAACATGCTAAAAATGCCCTGAAAACAGGCCACACCGCCCATTTTCAGTCCGCAGAGTGTTTCAGGAGGCATCCGTCCTGCCCCCCCACTGGCCCGCAGAGGAGAAATCCAGTGTGACACCCCTGCTTTAGAGCATATTAATTCGCCTACAATTAGGGAAAATATTTCTTTATTCCGAAATCTTTATTACAGAGACCAGAGCAAGGTTAGTAATTTGAAGAGCGCAATAAAGAAGCAACGTAAGAATCTGGAAAAAGATTTCCCTGAATAATTTGTCATTCATTTAAAGCCCTCCTTCTACGCTCTAATAATCTCTAACAGATTCTTTTTTAAAAAAAAAAATAGGGTGTTTTATGATGGTAAAATACAAAGCGGTGGATGTTACTGTCCATGTTATGATGGGGAGGCACCTAGGCTGGCATTCAAATCGTGAGATTGGACAATCACAGGAATTCTGGGCAACTAATATAAAACTGCTTTCCACAGTTAGTTGCCAAATGCTCTCCAGCCTGGTGGTTTGACTCCTAATTGCTGGTGTTCTGGCAAAATCTAGTTGAATTGTTTGAGAAACATACTTTGCTACTTTTCATTCCCTGGTTATAACAGAAGCTATTTTGTTTGTTTTATACTTTTTGGTATTTTTTTTCACTCTGTATTGAACACCTTTTAATAAGGAACAAACAACCCTTCTCCTGCAAATAATTTAATACTTGATGCAACTACTACATGTTAACCATTGCTGCCTACAAGGCTGAGCAGAGGGCTCTGCCTTACAATATCCTCACAAGGACTCTTCCAGGAAGGAAGGAAGAAAGGAAGGAAGGGAGGGAGGATCATTATTGTTCCCTCATCAACCAAGAAAGGTTAAGAGGATGTGGGCCCTCTTGCTGAATTGAATTTGGTTACGGTGCGGTGGTAATAAAAGGAACTACTGTCATTTATTTTTACTTCTCTCTATCTAGTTGCCTCGAGTTCCCCTTGATCGGGGAAGAGAGGCGGGGTATAAATCAAATCAAATCAAATCAAATCAAATCAAATCAATCAATCAATAAATAGTCTGATTCAAAATTCTTATTTCATGAAACAGATTGTATATTATTTATTTATTTATTTGTTTGTTTGTTTAGATTTATACCCTGCCTCATTTTCCCGGTCAAGGGGAACTCTTATATTTTCTTAGTACAACCTTTTTTCTTAGGAAACAGGTTTATGGGCAGCCCCCACAAACAAGGAAGAACAAAATCTCGCATGGTTTTCTGGAAGGATAAGATTGAAATGGGTTTCTGAGTACAAAATGCATTTTTCTAGGAAAAGGCACAGCACAACATTACAACATATTGTTGACATTCAAGAAGCTTTTAAGAACCTGGCTATTTTCCCAGGCTTTTCCAAAGTGATGGTTGAGCCCCCCCTCAATGGATGTGGCTTTTCTGATTATGCGTTGTTTAGGGATGTTCATGATTTCTTTTTGTCTTTTGTAATTAAAAACAAAACAAGACTGTAAACCATCAGGAATTATTGGAAATTGGACAGCCTATCAATTGTATTTATGGCTAAATAAATCAAAACAAAATATAGGTAGTCCTTGACTGATGACTTGGTTGCTTAATGACTGTTTGAAGTTATAATGAACCCTCCCCATAATCCACCTAGACCCTGATTTAAAAGTTACAATGGCTGACATAATCTAGGGTCATGTGATCGTATTTTTGGTGCTTAGTAATCAGCTCACCTTTACGGCTGTTTGCAGCATTCTGCGGTTAAAATGTCTGCAAGTTTCAATGTTTTTTTTTTTTTACTATTTCTGGTGTTTACTTCTGATTTCCAGCAAAAACACCCTTGGGTGAAATAGATTCATTTTAATGATGACTGCAAACAATTCCAAAAAAAAATCAGATCTCAATTTATGACTGCAATAATTTATGACTGAAATCTTAAGCTCAATGAGAGTCATAAATCAAGGGCTACCTGTCACAATTCTGTAAAATTGGTTATATAACTGGGCTGCATTCCCTTGCCCCCAAAAATTCTCAAGGCAGCTGAACATCTTAGCAAAGTCTAGAAACTCATTCTAGACTGATGAGTCAACTGAGGACACTTTTATTAGAGGAAAACTATAAATGATTCATATTGATGACACCCCATTCTGCTTTGCTAATTGGCGAAGTGGTTTAGAAGAAGCGCTATTTGAGAGAATGATGGAATCAAGAATGCTTAAAACAATTTAAAAAAAAAACAGCTATGGTGGTTAGCCACAAAAAAATCTGTCATTCAAACTTACTTTGGCCCTAACAAATGAATTTCCCAACTGTAACTGTTAGGAACTTAAAGTGAAGTAAATTAAGATTTCTCTCAAATCTTCAGGTGTATGCAATTGGCAGTATTTATTTGCTAGATTTATATCCTGCCTGTTCTTTGGGAGTTTAAGGTAATGTACTCAATACATCACACACCAACCCTATATGGTAGGTTGGTCTGAGTGATGGTGACACTCCAGAGTTACCTCAAAGGTTATATGTGTGAGACAGTACATGGGCATTATCAATTCACAACTGCAATGTGTCAAAAACTCATTGTTTTTGTTGAGACCTTCAGAGATCGCCTAAAAATGTCTGGTGTATGCAAGTTGAACTTATGTGCTGTTAAAAACCCACTTTTCTAAAACAGTCACTGTTTCAAAAAAACAGTCTTGTTTAGTGTTTTTTTTTTTTAAGAAAAGGCAGAGTTTTATGACTTTCGCATCATCACATTCACAGTTGGGCTCAAATGATCTCAACCAGTTTTGGAATCTAGGGCTGATGTTTTTCCAGTTGGGTCATGAATCATGATTCCTTACGATTCCTTATAACCTACAACTGCATAACCAACTTGTCTCCCATATTTACCTACCCATCTCCATCATCTCAGTTAAAACCCTGGATCAGTTTCTCAACCTTGGCAACTTTTAAGTGCTGCCTGGGGAATTCTGGGAGTTGAAGTCCACACATCTTAAAGTTGTCAAGATTGAGAAACAGTGGGTTAGCCACTCTACGATGAAGATTTGACTGGAGGAGGGGGGGGGGCCTGCAGCTCATGAAAGCTGATGCCTTTTAATAAAATGTGTTAGTCGGAGAAAGTGATACCAGATCTCTCTTGATGATTTACTATTGTAAACTTAACACAGACCTCCTCCTGCAATGCCAAAGTTAGACTTGAGCCTATGTCCCCAGTATTAACCCAACAATATAAAGTCTGGTCCTCTCATCAGCAAGTACCTCAAAAGAACCATTTGCTCCAGTTCTTGTGACATAAATGCTGCTTTGCCCAATAAAATGGATTGGCATCTATAGGGCTAACTTTTCAAGCCAGAATAGAAGTGCTGGCAAAAGCTGTTTTCCTTCCCGGAAAAGATATTAATCATTCTTCATTTCTATGAAGTGAGGAGACTGGTTAGTATCAGATATGCTCCTTCCCCGAAGGGATTCGAGAAAATACTACAAAGACTTAATGCATAATTACTTCCATTGTTTTCCTGGGATTGTTTATGTGTTGAGGTTATTTAGTTTGGAATATATCCTGAGGAGTTAAGCTGAAGTAATTTATTTTAACCTACATTTACTTTCTTTGCAGCATCTTAACGTTTTCTTATATTTTCATTACCGTATTTATAATTCTTTCTCGTGTTGTTATTACTGTAAACCTCCAGGAATCCATATGGTGGGTTTATATAAATGTGATTCATAAAATAAAGTCATTAAAATAAAATAAAGTCTGAATCCAGCAGTGAACTGGCACGGCCATCTGTCTTATCTTACAGGAGAAAAAGATGCACCAAGCAAGGCAAGAAATATATATGATTGCAAGGCTGCAGTGATTCAACCAAACTGGTTTTAAGACCAATTTAAAATTCCAAACAGGGCTGAGATTCACTGAGCTATGCCTGATTTTACTCTACTGTCTTTATGGCAGCAGAAAACATACATATTGCTACTGCTGCCACAAAAGGCAAGGCCTTACAACTGATGATGTCGGGAAAGAAACGTTTAATATACAATGCACCTATTTCAGTATCAGTGTAAACTTTTTAAAAAGGTGACAGACATCTGAGGAAGCAGAACTATTTAAGAGGAAAAGGAAGGTCAACAATAGAAAAGACAAAAAGAACCTAACTGCTATCATTTCTGTCTTCCAAAAGTAGTAAAAAAACAGAATTGGTCATGTAGCACTTAGGCATTTCTTAGTTAATTCTATAATAATTCTGGGAAGAGTTTAATCTGGTTCTAAACGTTGACCCCATTTTTAAAATTTATTTTAAAGGATATGATTTTACTTAAAACCTTATTCATGCATTTTCAAGATTCAGCAGCTATTTTATCCAGGCATTCTTTATAAATAAGTTAACTTAACATTATGCAACTAAGTACCATTGTTAATTGGTGGATATTCAAAGACAACAGAGATTAAAACACCGATGCAATAATTTTAGAAGGTTAATTTTTCAAGTTTCATACAGCTGTTTTCCTTTCCATATTTTCGCTCAAGGACATGTTGAGCTATGAATATGCATTTTATGAATTTAAAAAAAAAAATCACAAACATTCCCAGTTGAAGAACAATTATTTCTGTTGCCACTTGAAAATCAAAACACAACAAAGATCCACACACTTGTTCAGAAGTGCTGTAATAGGACATATCTACATTGAAACACCATTTAGACTAGGACTTCAAGGAACGAAAGTAGATAGAGATTAACAGGGTGGGTGCAAACTAACATGCCACAAATAGAAAATAAGGTCAGAACTGGTGTTGCCCCCAAGAACCTACTTCAATTAATTTGTGAGGAGAAAGATTCTAGCAAAAATTTCTTCTACTACTTGTGTGATATTCAGACTCATGGCTGCATTATTCATTTTTTTTCTCATCTTATTTTCTATTCCTAGAGTGTGCTTCCATTTATTAATAAGTGCATATAAGCCATGGGATCCATCCACAACATCAAAGAGGAAAGAAAAGAAAAGAAAAAAAAATTCAACAAAAACAACCACAAAGAAGAAATGTTAATGCTTCACAAGATCAAATAGGGACAAAGCTTGATGAGCCAATTAAAGCAAGCTTTTGGTGAATTGTACAGTACCGTAAGAGGGCACTAAGTCTCGGGTATGAATCTCGCCACATAGCAACACCTGGCTTCCTAAATGAAGAGTAAAATTACAAAGCTTTCACTTCAATAAAGATTACCGCCCTTCATCTATTCGCTTGTAGAGCCTGCATGCCTACTTACTATGATCTATATAAAATGTTCTTCCATCCAAATGAATCCTTTCCTCCCAACCAGGCTGTAATTAAAGAACAACAAAAACAACATCAGAAGCAGAATTAATATTTATTGCACCATTATTATGTTCAAACACTTCTAAACAGGCATTTGGCTTCATTTATTCTTCCTTACATTTTAAAGAATGTTTCGCGCATTATATACTTAAAATTGAAACCGTGGAGTTCACCAATATGACCTAATCCATGCCTAACAGAGTAAATTTTGGGGGGGAAATATTGACTTCTAATGTTGAAGAAGAAGGAAACTGATTCCAAAGGACTCCACAGGGATTTGTTTCTTCCAGTAAACATACTGTTGTAACCAATGGTTTATTAGTCAGTTCCCTGACTTAGGATGCCACTGAATCTTGCCTATAAAGGAGAATATTTGTAGTTTAGGGTTGAAATGAGGGGTCCTTGGTCTCTCTGAGCTTTGTTCTTTTCTTGCAAATATTTCATTACCAAAACTAGCTAATGTTGCTTCCCAGACCCCATGGCGTATGTAGAACACATAGGAAATGAAAGAGAAATTACTCTTGAACTAGTCCAGAAGTAGCATCCTTTTGAGGTGGAAGGCACCTCTGGACAGTCTTTACACTGTTACTAACACTCCCCTGAACCAAATTAAAGAATACAAATAACACAAATAGGTGAGTATAATTCAAATATATGAAAGGTAGCCAAAATAGGACATCTAACACAAGGACATAGAAACCTTCTGAAAATTGGCAATCTTGCGCATAGTGGTCATTTTAATTAATCAATGTTATAACACTGGAGGTTAGGGATTAAAACAGTACCAACTCTTGAGCTATTTCCTTTCCAGGAAATGCTACATTTTTTTTTACATCGTTTTGCTTTTCCAGGTGCCTACAAAATCTCAAAGGGAGAAGAGAGAAAGTACATCTTCCTCTCTCTGCAATAGGAGCGGGAACGAGATGGCTTCTATTTCATTAAAAAAAATTAAAAATATAAATTAAAGAAAAAATAAAATTACTTATTTCATATGGGTATGTATGGATGTAAAGAGAGGGCTCCTATTTCTTAAGTTGTGCATAAGTGGAAATGGCCAAAAAGTAGAGTTGCAGCTGCCTCATCCAAAGCTCATCTGTTCCTAGACATTAAATTTATTAAAAAAAAAATAATAATCAAATAATTTCTTTCCCTCTCATTAGCATTCTGCAAGAGGGAAGAGTCGGAAAAATGTGTTTTTCAAGAAAACGCCCGAGTTGCTGGATGGAAGGTTCCATTGAGAAGATGACACATTTTGCAAGACTTCAACTCTGTTTGGGAAGAAGGCTCCCCACCCCTGGATCCTACTTCAGGGGTGGGGAAATAAAAGAGAAGAAAGGGTATTGTTGTTTTTTGGGTCAAAAATTGCGAATATGTCTTCTCCCCATCTCCTCACGCCGGGACGCAATACTTGTGAAGTCCCTACTTGCTGTGGCTTTTGTTTGGGTGTATGGGATGTGCTTTTGTAGCTGCATTGCATTTTCTCCTTACTGCTTTCTGAGTTTAATTCTCAGCTATCCAGAGTCATTCTGGAATTAGATAGCCTCTACATCTTAAAAAATTACCAGCAACAATAACATTGCAGGAATTAAAAAAAAAACCCCAAAAACTCCCGTAGAAAATATCATGGAATAAACTATTCCTTCTTTTCTCTAATGAGGACATGACACACTAGGATTGTGTTCCTTCCTACTGTGTTTTTTTCAAGGAGAAGGAGCAGCAAGAGCTGGCTGGCAGTTTCTGCACTGGCCTTAAGCAGAAAGGTAAGCCATTTTTACTCTCCACAGTTGAGGAAGGAAAAAGAAGAAGTTTTTTCCCTGTGAATTAAAGCTTTTGTAGACAGAGGAGAAAAATCTCAACAAAAAAAGAGAAAAGAACTACCTTTTGTTCATTCCTCAGAAAGGAGCAACGAGATGCTGCAGGTACGCTGTCAGTATTTTTTTTTTAATTACAAGAAGGTAGACAAAAAACCCCCCTTAAAAATAGAGTTTTTGAGAGCACTGCAAGGGCTTGTCAAGTGAGAGAAGGCATTCACTTAAAGAAAGGAGATTTTTCTAGTTGTAATTGCAACTAATGGAACCTTTTACATATAATCTGGAGTATTTACATTCATAAGAACAGCGTGGTAAGGACATTAATCTGTTCTTACAAATGAGAAATGTAGAATTAAATACAGAGATAATACAGCAAGTAATGTCAAAATAGCAAAAGAACCAAGGCTTTACTGTGTGTGCAAGATAGGGAAAGGAATTTTTATTCCATTCTCAAAAATATGGATGTGGATATTAGGCTTACAATAGAAGAGGCACACTTTAGCATCTTGACTTGTAAACAATATTTCTCTTGCTTTAGCCAATCATTAAAAAATGAATTCAAGTGTTCTAGAGATTCATTATATTGTCTAAAGTCTGATAATTAAAAATGAGTATGTTTGTTCCTAGGAGAGTTAACATAAGATAAGAGTGCAGAAGCCCAGGTTTTGAAAATGCATATTAAATATGGCTTAATTGAATTATTATCTAATGCAAGAACAAGCAGCCTAAAATGCCTTTCTGCTGATGAAGTATTTTATTGTTATTTTAAAAATGAGAACCAGGAACAACACATGGCTATAGCAGACCCAGACTGTAAGCCTTGGGCAGAGATTCCATACCAATAATACCTGAATATACTGTATGCAGTAGTTATTTCCTAGTTTTGAGAAACAAATCTTTAACAACACAATCAGGCCTCCCAATTTCTACTCTAATTATGGAAGCCTTTCCTAATATTTCCAGGTAGGGCTGGAGAAGATCTCTGACCAAAAGCTGTGGGCAGTGGACAACCACTGTCAGAATAGATAGCCTTTGTTCAGATCTCTACAGTTTACTCTTCTTTTTATGTTATCCCAGTACCCAAATGAATTTAATGGGACTCACAACTAAATTTTAATATGGGATAGTATAATAGGTCCTATGGAACCATGGATGGCACAGGAATCTAGCTGTGTTTTGCGATGATCCCTGGAACCCTTCCTGTATGTGCCTCCACAAAGAGAAGTGGGTCTCTGAATACAGAAGTCAGAAAGTGACCTTTTCTGTAACAGATTCCAATTATAGGTGGTCCTTGTTTAATGTTCACTCATCCAACAACTGTTTGAACTTGGACAACCCTGAACAAGGGATAGTTACAAATGGGCCTTATAGTTAACCGTCATCACACCATACTATGGGCATGTAAACTGCAACCTTCCCTGATGGCTTCCCATAGGCAAAATCAATGGGGAAGCTGGTAGGAAGTTGGAAGGTATGATCCTTGTTTAATAACAGGTGTGGTTCTTGCTTAAGAGTGGCAATTGGATCAGCCAGAATTGCCATCACTAAAACAGTACAATCACATGCCTTTGTGACTTACTACAGTACTGCATTGCTTCATGATTGGTTTTCTGATCTCAGCATAGTTTAACCCATATGGGACTTTTTCTCAAGGAAATGCAGACTAGCCCATCTTCCCTGTTCTTAAGTGGCAGCGAAGACCATGCTACCTGTTCTACCTATTGGTTTTATTGTAGTATATATCCTTGCTTCTGTTTTTTAATCTTACTTCATTACTGGTAGCTTTATTTTTTTAAACTCCATTTAATGAGCAAAGGGGTCAATATGTCAAATTAAGTAATGCTAGACTACAGCTTTAATTTTTAGAAAGGAGACATTTGTCCATAACTGATGTGGATACAGCACTCAAGATCCAAGAGAAAACTTTTATTTGTCTTCAGAAACAGGTGTGCTTGCCAAGAGACACACAGACAATCTTTATGAAGCAGGCTATCCTGGTCTTATAAGAACAGATAGTTGTTTTCAATCTTGGAAAAGTGTTATAAATTCTGGATGAGACTGTCTCAATAGTATATTGTAACAGTTACTGATGCTGGATTGAGAGAACATGCTTGCAATGTTGAGACTTTTTTTCTGAGACACAATTCTATTTTTGAGACACACATAATGGAATAAATATTGTTTATTTATTCAGTAAATGTCTTTACGTAAACTAATCTCACTAAGTTCAGGTCAAATCGATTTGAGTTATTTGCTCAGTTCAGTGTTTCTCAAACTTGACAACTTTAAGATGTGTGGACTTCATCTCCCAGAATTCCCCAACAAATATGCTGTCTGGGGAATTCTGGGAGCTGAAGTCTATACATCTTAAAGAAGCCAAGGTTGGGAAACACTGCTTTAAACGATTGAGCTACATTAAACTAATCTGTTCTTTTTAAAAGTCTTAAAATGTGAAAATAGCTAGCTGTGATGAAATTGTGGTTTATCTTCAAGAGGCAAACAAATTGAGAAGGGGAGAATCCAGTTCACTGGAAATAACTAGCGTTCTATTCTTTCTTCTGTAAAGAAAGCAAAATGGGAGCATCTTTGTGTAATCTTGCAAAACATCTTCCTCTCGGAGAGAGGGACGAAAGCTAAAATTGCAAATCAAGCCAACCAAATAATTGGCTGAGTTTGCAAAGATCAATAAAGCAGAGAAAATGGAAGCAGACATTTAAAAGCAATCTGCTGTCTATACTGTGAAAACAGCCAACTTCTCATACCGCAAGTAGCATTGCTCCTTCCAATTAAATCCTTTAATGGTTTTGGATGGTTATGATGGCTACTACTCAAACAAATGCTTTTGTTTGAGAAGTAGCCTTCATAAATGCAGGACCTGCAAAAACAGTAACCTTTGCTTTATGGGTACTTTGCCATGTTGTATACCAGTGTTTCCCAATGTCAGCCATTTTAAGATGGGTGGACTTCAACTCCCAGAATTCCCCAGCCAGCGTTGCTGGC
>JANHGC010003895.1:10105-20810 GCA_027560395.1 Boaedon fuliginosus | reverse complement strand
GAGCGTGCGAGGGGGACAAAGAGAGCGTTAAATTAGTTTGAAGGGAAATGACTTGGAATATGTGATGTGTCTGCAGCGAAGTAAAATCTTCTTCCCCTGCAGTCAAGGGCTGCTGTTGTCTAAAGGCATATTGGCACAGGCTGCCTGCTAAGTTTGTAGCCGAAAATGATTCTGGCTGAGCTTCTGCTATGGGCAGCCTGACGCCACAGCCCTTCCCTCTCCTTGCCACATGAGCCTTGACAATAGGTTGCTCTATCCAGAAAGTCTTCGCATGGTTGTTCAGCATTAACAGTGGGATGTAATCTGATGCAATAAAAGACAGATGCAGGCCACTGTGTGGACATAACACAACCACATTCCTGTGTTCTGCGAGTCTCCACATCCCGCAGCACTTCCTTAACAACCCCAATATTAGCATGTCCGGTCGTTTTCCAGGTCACGCCATGACCCTTTGCCTTCGTGCTTCTACATTATTGCTAGAGGTTGCAAAAGCCCCAACTTTTGAATATCCCAACGTGCAAAAATATGTCTCCCCCCACTTTCCTTCCTCTTTAATGCAGCCAGATTAAAATAACAAATAAATAAGGGAGAGGTTTACGATATTATCACCTGAGGAAGTTTCCAACATCCCTTGGGTTTACAAAAAGGTTTTACTGTTACATTGTGGGCCGCAGGTTTTTCTTTTATTTCTGGTTTTCTGATAACAAGGATGAACTGCATCCTGGCTCCTTCAGAGATCCGAAAGGTCATAAACACTACAAACACCCGCGTGCATGTTTTCACTCTAGATTAATAAGGCTTGAAGCAGCTGCTACCTACAGACCAAATCCTGGGTCTTATATCAACGCAATGCATTCAGAGTCGCCAAATTGGACAGGATAAAACACATTTTGTCCAAACAGCTTTTGAAAAATTTATTCTGCTCTGCTGTTTCAGTTGAAAGGAGATGATGACAAGCCAGGGAGATTATTCCAAACAAAATGGAGGTCATATGTAGCTGTCCTTTTTTTTCTGCTTGAAACAGAAAAGGTCCGTATTTAAGCCTCCATGTACCAGAGCAGTATTATTAGTTTGCAAACACGGTACTGGAAAAGTTTCTATTATGGGCAAGGGGTAGAATGAATATCATAACTGTGTAATGGAAAAATGTACTTCTCATTAAACATCTCCAGAACAACCATTCAATGTGGTGTAATAGTGTACGGTAAAAACAAATGCTACTTTAAAAAAGAAAAACCATCTTTTTTTTTTGTAAGCATAAATTTAAGATTGGGCAATTCTAATAGGGCAACTCAACCGTGCTAGAATTATTCAAAGTTATCAATAGAGTTCTTTTTTTAAACCTAGTTTAATTAGGCCCTTGTCCCATGAGAACTTGTAATATAAATAATTGTGTTTTATTGCCAGGGCAATTTCAATTGCAGCGTTCATTTAAAAATTCTTTCCCAATGTCCTTTTGACAAATGGAATTTTGTGGATAGACCCACATAACAGCAAACAATCACATTTCCAGATGAGAATAAATTCTGTTGAATAGATTAACCATTTGGCTAAATGTAAAGCTGGTTCTTATTTTATTTATAAGGGTAGATATAACTTTGGTAAGGTTAATGCCGATGTCATTATTAACAACAACAACAAAAAGGTTACTAAAATGTAAACTTGCCACTTGGTTTTAGAAAATATTTATAGCGTAGATAAAACACATATAGGCAGAATTAAGTCATAGCAGGCATCAAAATAATCTAGATCATACATTGCAAAAACGAAACCACCAACCTTTCTTATGTTCCCCATCCTTTGGGGATATTTGACTAGCTCTACTTCAAACCTACTCTGATTCTAAAAAAACAATCATTCAAGATTATTGTATAATGAATATCCTAAGAACAATTATTACAACATTTCTTTAAAAGTTTTTCTTCAAATCATGTAAAGAATGATTTCACCATATTAATAATCTCCAATTCCTGCACCTTCTTTAATATACAGTAATAAGGCTGGTATATATCACAACAAAAAATTTTTTTTAGAAAAAGTAACCAATAACCTAGTTCAAATGTAAAGGTGAATTACAGAACTAAGTATTATGACAAGAACCTTTATACTTTTTAAAGTTCTCTCTTTATTCCCGCTGTGAAAATGAAAATTAACGTTCTTAATTTATTGCCACTTAGTAAACAAGCCACATTCTAAGCTGTGGTTTGAATTAAATACAGGTGGGCAACAATAGCTTTCTGAATTCCAAACTTTAAAAAGTTGTTCATAGAAAAAGAAAAAAAAACCTGAATTATTTCTATTAACTTAAAAGGAAAAGTGGGGAAAAGCGTTCAGTGTACTTTGTTCGCTTTAGCATCAAGATCTGATTGGGGTACCAACCAAGTCTTTTCTTCCTCTCACACTATGTAACGCAATATAAAATTGAGTTCATTTATTGCAGCAAGCCAATTGATGCGGCTATGGTTTACTGAGTGAACCTTAAGTGGCTGCAATTGCACAGCACGGTATTTCATAAATGACGGCTTACTAACCACACTAAATGGGTTATGAAGGCATGTCAGGGCAAGACTAAACCAACCACTTTACGGTTTTGTGCAAAGTAGGAACCCAGCTGCATTTACATATAAGCATCCTCATCAGTTTTTATTTATTTACCAAATTTAGGTACCACCCATCTCATTCTCCAGGTGACTAAGGGTGTATTTTTTTTTTTACCAATGTTTATTTGTAAGCACAAGTATTTGCTCTTGAACATTAGATTAAGTGAAAAAGCCACAGGCAATTTAGATACATTTCTGGGGAACCTTATTCTGGCCACTATTCAACCTCTACTCAAACATCAGGGTTAATGTACAACGGAAAACATAAACCAGTTCTGTCCACACTCAATTTCCGCTAAGGCATTCACTGCAGTTCAGAATGTGAAAAGAATAAAACAAGCAAGCATTGCAAAATACAGACCAAAAGAACATTCCTGTATAGTACCATAAAGTGGCCATTTCAGTGAGAAATTTCATACAACACCCTGTATCTGACAGGTGCCTTCATCAACGTTGTGTAATACGATTATAATTTGCACAATTCTATAAGCTTTTCTGGTGAATAATGGTGATCTAACAGTGGACAATAAGAAGTGAAAGAGATTATTTGGGAGCAAAAGGTTGAAAACTTCCTCCTGAAATTTTAAATTATACCATATAGAATTATAGAGTCTTACATACATACAACTGTATTATATTGTATTTTGTGGTATTGTATGGTTTTTTTGTATACATACAGAGACTCTTCAACAGAATTCAGAACAGATTATCAAATACAACTCAATTATACTGATTATATACAGAATATAATATATTCTGTATAAAATTGTATACTAAACCTACCCCAATAGACAAAAGAGGAAAACCTGAGGAGCAGCCCTATGTTCAATCAGATGGATTCAAATGGACACTGAACCTCTCATTTCACTTGTAAAGTCTGGATTGAGAACTATATTTATGTCTAAGACATGGATGGTTTTGTTTGTGTAAATGGTTCACAACATAATGGCTGATATATTGAGGAAGAAATAAGGCAAGCGTTAGATCCAGAACAATCTTATATGCAGTGGTTCTTGATATTCTACAACCCCAACCCAAATTTGATGACATCTTTGGAGAAATAAAATATTTCAAATCAGAATGGACGTTTATTGTATTGGAGAAGTTCAACTCAAATAAGCTTCCCCTGATTTCTGTTGGGAAAATCCCATGGTTTTGTTTAAGCTCATCATTTTATATTGACTTGAACAGAATCACAGGTAATGGCAGACCTAATAGATTCTTTTGCATACTTTCTTTTGGTCTGATGCTTGCTTATAATATTCCTCTGGCTTACAGAAACAGTGTTGTGTATAAATATTTTTAATCTGCTTCCTTGCTATTTTGCTCGTGTGTTAAACAAAGATTAGTACCTGAAATGGTTGACCAACATAGCAAATTTTCTTTTTAATCTTGCACAAAAAGAAAACTGCAGTCGCTGCTTATTACTATATAAGTCGCCATGTGTTAGACAAGGGGTGGTAAAGTATGGGTCTTCCCTGGGCCAGACTACAGTTTCCCTCTTCTGTGTCCATTGGCCACGTTGACTGGAATTAATATGAGATTTGAGTTCAACATTATCTTGGGAATTCCAAGTTTTTCAGCTTGGTCCTGGAAGAACTTTCTTGTTATGGTAATTCATTGGGGGGGGGGGGATTGCAGTGAAAAGTGCAACATGCCCCAACATTTTTAATTCCAAAGAACGGCCTATTGTAAACGGGCTCTGTTTAAATGTAAATTATTGCCATTTCTGTATTTCAGAATCCACCTATTTTTGAAAACGGTATTATAAGATGTAGGTCAGATATAGGAGATCATTTATTGTCCATAGGATCCAGTTAATGTACTGTAATTCACTACAGATGGAAAGTATCTGTCTTTATGGAATTATTTTATATAATACAGTAGACTCCGTGGCTAAATACCAGCTACTATTAACTTTCTCATTACAGAGTTTGCTTTTCGGTTCTGAAGGGTGATTCGAAAAAGACTCTTAAATTTAAGATGAGATGGACTTAAAAATCTCCTTAGTGTGTATGTATATAATACACACACACACACACACACACACACACAAATATCATACAAAAATATGGTGAAGCCCTCCTCTTGGTAGCAATACAAGTTTAAATTTGGGGTTGTATTTTAATAGTACAGTATAAAATGGATATTTTAAACATTCAGCTATTTTCCTAACTTAATTTCTCTATTCTTTTATCAGAAGCCCTTTAAAGGATAGAGTCATGTAAGTAAATTAAAAAACCTTCACAATGAGGAATTATGTATATTTTAGCAAACAACATTGCAGAAAATATACAGAATTAAATATTTGTAAAATTTCTTCAAAAAGGTATTCACAGGATGGTGGAAAATCCTTACCTTACTGCCATTTGCTCATTCGTTGATTGGCTGATTATATGCTATATAATATGTTTTTGACTCCTAGCAATCACATAGCTTTTTAAAATTCTATATTTCATAATATTCTACTCTAAAGTAATGTAATATGAATAATGGTTAAGGCACCAGGCTAGAAATCAAGAGACTGTGAGTTCAAGTCCTGCCTTAGGCATGAAAGCCAGCTGGGTGACTTTGATCTAGTGAATCAGACTAACCCACCTCACAGGATTGTTGTTGAGGGGAAAACAGGAAGTGGAAGGCGTATTAGGTATGCTTGCTACTTTGAGTTATTTATAAAAATATATACTTTACATCTTTGAAACAATTGATGAAAAATATTTTTTAATTGAGGCATTAAAATCCTTAAGATGTTGTTTTTTAAAAGGACAGCCTCAAAAGTTTAGAGTGATAAATAAGCTGAGATCATATTAGTGTGATTTTAGTATGCCTGCAATGAAACCTGGGGGGATGTAGCAAGGACAGTAAAATCTCAGGAGAAACAGAGTTAAGTTTAGGATTTTTTTACTTTTCCTAAAACAGATGAGGAAAAAATAACAGGGACAGTTACAAGCACAATGTGCAGATCATGAAAAAATAAAACTGACTAACCCTTTTATAGACTCAAACTTGGTTTCTATAGATTAGCATTTGGGTTTTTATCACTAGGGTGTCCTAAATGTTTTCAAAACACACCTGCCCCAAGAATAAAAATTAGTGTAGAATAAAGCTTTTAGTGTAATTCCCACTATTTACGCAATATTTAGTATTTTCTTCTTCTATCAGCAGGCACTAATTCCATTATACATGAGCTGGGCAACGAGAAGGCCCTAAACTTGGCAGGGTTTCACACAATATTTATTATTCCAGATTCCACATCACCTAGCTTGCAAACTCCAATGTCCAATGGTTAAACTGCAGCCATACTAAAATTACACAGCTAAGATTCAGGCTTTAATCTTTCTTGATTGATTTGAACTTCTATGCCACCCAACCATGTAAGGGTCTCTGGGACATTATAATCATTCAGAACATGTTAACGAAAACCTCAGTCCATTTAAAAACGACATAAAAGACTACGTGAAAGTAAAGATTAGAAAACAACCGATCCATGCAACAGATATAGTAAAAGAAATGATAGTGGCAATGAATACAGCATAAAGTTATCCTAATTTTAAAGCAGAACCCAAGCAGTTAATTTTGAAAATATCAAAATGATTGTTTAAATGCCTGGAAAAATAAAATGTTTTCACCTGGAGCCAAAAAAATAATAATCATCAAAAACGCCAGTAGCATAATGTAGAAACCTGGCAACGTTTCTATTGTACAGTATGCTGTAAATCTGATACCTATTATATTTCAAAGCTGAATATTACCACAAAGTGCTTATTCATTGTTACATCTAATGGTTGTAAAACCAAACTGAAATGAACAAATCAAAACATTCTGAGGTCCCATGCAGCTTTTTCAAGTTGCTAGAAATTTATAACTAGGCATCTAACCGCCCAATGTACAGGAATAGCTTAATTAATAGGACTCCTATTTAAACAAACAACAGTGCACCTATTTAAATCACTAAAAGTATTATAACGCCATTAATTTTAAACTATCCTTGGTTCTTTGATAGTTCAAGTGTTTGTGCATGTATTTGTGTGTATGGTGTATACATAATATATTAGATAGATTTCAATTATTTCAAGCTATGAAGATTGCAGAATTTTTTAAATCCCCATTTATGATCTGGGCCACTATTTATAAAAAGTGATACAGCAGTTTACAGATTCGTTACAAAAAAGAACCCCCCTTGTATTTAGATGATGTAACATTAAATTAAGTAACATCTGAGTCAGTAGCAAATATAAAAACACTTCTCTGGATTTAATCATAGCTTAGCAAAGGAAGATGCTCTGAGATTATTCTGGATGTACACAGTTCTTCCTAGCAGTGCAGAGTTGTGTTGCAAAATTACATAATGCACCCTGGATTTATCTGTTTACTTATTGATTGCCCCAGCCAGCACAGTGAACATTTAAATTGCCGGGATATTGGTGTTTCTACTTACTGATGAGTTGGCTGCCAGTGGAGCAGCTGTATTTGAATTTTCTTGCCCACACGGTTGGTTCTTCTCATGAGTTACAAGAATTCTGAAATGCTGCTGCCTCGAGTTTTGATCTGGGCAAATTTTAAAAGTGCATCCTTGCCCCGGGGAAATCCGCTCGACTGAATTGCTTCTGGCCATGTCGGGGCCACGCTGGTCATTGCCACAATGGGCATCTTCTTCCATGGGGCTAATTCGCTCGGCCTGCGGCTGAACTGGATAGGAGGTGCTCCTCCCCAGCCGTATCCGTGGGTACCTGACCAGCCTGTCTCCTTTTGTTCCTGTAAAGCCAAAATTACAGTCCGCTCCTGCGCTATTGGACTGAGACTGCTGCAACTGAAGAACAAATAGCTTTTTCCCGGAGTTGGCTGACCCATCTGGCAGGTGTTGCAAAGACCAGCGCCTGGGTTCTGAGCAGGAAGAATTATTTTGGGCCTCTGGACCAAATGGCATCAGCGTAACTTGAGGCATATCCACACTTGAAGCCCGATGCTGAATCCTTACCCTGCTAATATTTAAATCCGGCGCAGGTTTGTTTACGTTGTCCTCTTGACTGCTGGCTGCACCCTCATTATTCCAGTTGTTAGAAGGTATCGTGCAAAATATTGTGTGGTTAGAAGATCCTCCGTTGACCTCGTGTCCCATGGTCTCAAGTTCTCTCGTTGGAGAATCCTCCGGAGTTACCTGTGAACTACTTGGAGAAGAATGGCTTCCATCAAGAGAGGTGCACCGGTCTCCTAGACCGGAAAAGTGACACGACTCCTCTGGGGGAGACCCAGATTCATGAGCATGCCCATTCACAGCATTGCGCTGAAGGGAGATCTGCATGGATGAGCTCCTCACGGGGCGCGCATCAATGCTGTTCAGAAGCTGCGGGATAAACATGGACGTGCTTCTTTTCAAGGAGCCGGCTTCCTGCAGACGGCCGCTGCCATCTTCACAATCGATTCTGTGCCTGGAGAAAGGGTGAGGCCCATTCCTTCTTGGCAAAGTGTGGAATGCCATGAAAAAGTCGTCATTATCCTCCCTCTCGTGGTCTAGGATCTCCAGCTCAGGAGCTGTATTGCTTCGCCCCGAGCCAAAATGAAACCGCAACCGATGGGCCATGGTCTCGGGAGAAAGCAGAGGAGAGGGAAGGCAACAAGGCCAGGCACTGCCAGCAGTTAAGAACTAAAGACATAAACTCCAAGAAAAAGTGTCCCATCTGCCAAAGTGTTAGCACTGCTGCACTGATAGCGACAGATAGCAGAAATAGCCCAAGTGGCAAGCGACATTCCATGCGTGATTGGGCAAGACCAATCGCTGCTCCACCACACTGTGACATGGGGTAGGAGGGCTGGCGTCACATGACCTGTTTTCCCCTCTCCAATACAAGCGACTATTCCGCGCCCCCCCCCCTCTTTAATACCAGCAAGAGCCTGAAACAGCACCTCCCCAGCTGCTCCTTTTCCATCAGAAAGCATCGGTCCCAGCGGGGGATCTCTCACAGCTGACTAAGGCAGCAAGCACACTCAGCTCTGCTATAAATCTCGACTGCATCATATTCGCCCCGAACACTTTTGAATTATTGCAAAAGAGAAAGAAAAGGAGCAGCGGGGGGTGGGAAACCACAGGCACCAACTCACACTGAGGAGAATTCCTGCCTCTCCTCCCCACCCTGTCGAATTGCCCTTGTTATGCTATCAAAATTCTCAGGGCTGGCCAGATATTGCTGAAATGACTGGAGGAAGGCATGCGTGCCTGCACACTCATATAAAGAGAGAGAGAGAGAGATAAACAGAGAGACAGAGAGACAGAGAGAGACAGAGAATGTGTGAGAAAGATTTTGTTCATTTAACCGTCCCAATGTCTTTTGACTGCTACAAATAAAGAGCAGGGTCTCACTCTTTCTTCCCTTCTACTGAAAAGTAATTTAAATGCTCCTCTTTCTGTCCTAGCAACCCACCCAGATATCAAGTTGCCGCTGCAAACGAACCGCAACAGCCTCCTTCAACCGCATTCAAACTTTTCCAGGAGAGAAAAGGAAAAGAGATTCTTACATGCACAATTCAAGAGGCAACACCATCCATCTTCCTGTTCCTGGGTTTTAGAAGACAGGGCAGGCGATAAAAGCTGGAGCAGGGGGTAAGCATGAAGAACTGTACAGAATTTGAGTTAAACTGCATGCTAAAAACGATGGCAGCCGTCCAGGGAGAAAGTGAGCAGCGTTAGAAAGGTTGAAGTGCCAGCAAGAAATAGAGCTCTGCTTTGTTGGGAGCCAAGAAGCCTCAGAAGTACAGACAGATGGACTGGAACCCAAAATTAAACAATGCCCAAACTCGATTCTGCTGTGAGTGGTTGTTAAGAAAGGGGTGGGCAGAAACAGACATCCTACGGTCTCAAAATCTGCGGGCAGCACGAATGAAAAACTGGGTCAGTGAAACTAAAGTGGTTATTACGGAGTTAAAAAAAAAAAACCACTTCGTTTCCTTTATTTAAGTGAGAACCTCGCAGCAAAAGCTAGAGAGAAAATAAAATCCTGGGAATATCCACCGAGGATGATGTCCTAAATATTGAAGACTTAAGTATTCTAATGATTTATTTCACGTGAAGAAAGAAACCGTTTCCAAAGGGGACAAAACTTTCAGGAATTAAAATACCAAAGGTCAGCATAATCCTCCGTTTTGTTCAACAGGCAAGAAACAAGCAGGACTAATAATAATACTGATCAGACCATCCATCTGCCGCTGTTTTGAATTAAGTCTGAAACATCTTTAGCAAATATTTAACACAATTTGAGGACATATTTTCATCTTATTTGATTAATCAACCAACTATCGATATTATAATTACATTTGTCATCTGTCTCGAAAGGCTTCAGTGGTTATTTTAACCATTTTAAGCAAGACAAATTCCTTGTGTGTCCAATCACATTTGGCCAATAAAGAAGTCTATTCTATTCTATTTTACTTACAAAAATACAAGTTTGGGACTCCAGAGAGAAGGTACTTTGGTAACAAGTGATTTGTGATGAATACAAGCTAGCAAAGAACAGTTTAAACACCCCCTTACTTCTCTTTTTACTCCAAACCTTTTTGTATACCCTGAACTGTATCTATAGGCTCCATTACCTACAAACATGAACTTTAATCTATACATTTAATTTAAACACATTTTATATTCCTGCTTTCTAACAGTGGAGATATCTCCAATAATTCACAATAACGGTTCATTATAATAAAATCAGAGCAAAATTCCCCAAGGAAGGGAGATGAGAGGAAAGAAAGTACATTGATAAAAATAAATGGTACTAACATTCATTAAATCATAAATAAAAGGAACATTAAATGCATTTTTTAAAATAGGCCTGGTTCAAATTATAAGCTGAAACATCAACAACAGAGAGACTACATTGGCAAATAGGTTGGACTAAAAAAATTTGGGAGCTACCATAGAAAAGCCTCTACATCCGCGATGGCGAACCTATGGCACATGTGCCGGAAGTGGTACGCAGAGCCATCCTTCCGGGCATGCGCACTGCTGTTTAAGTGGGCCCGTCCACCCGCCCGAAGTCCCTGGCGGTCTCTCATACCTTTTTCTGAAGCCCAGCTGCTCCATGTTTCAGCTCTGGAGAAGCATGTGCATGCCCGTG
>JANHGC010003894.1:127145-142082 GCA_027560395.1 Boaedon fuliginosus | reverse complement strand
GAGGGGGGAATCATTCTACCAATTGCTCAGTGAAGGTTGCAAAATGCTATATGTGATCATAAAGAAGCACTGCTACTCAGCTCTTACTTTGTCTCACAGCCTTCTTGAATGATAAACTTTGTCAAGAGCAACATTAAAGAGGCAGAACTGAAGTTTGAGACAGAAATATGTTCAGAGAATATTGGTTTAATGTGATAATACGAACAATATCCTAGTTTATTAAAGAAAGCTGCTAGTGATTAGGCCTAATCTCACGTAGTATTTCTGAAAAATCTGAGAGAATTGGGGAAGTATTAAGTGATGAGAGAATACATATTCCTCTTTTCAAAATCCCAGATCCAACATACTTCAGACTAGTCAATCTGAGGTTGAGACCTGTGAAGATTTTGGTGTAAATCATAAATAGATCAGTCTACAAGCACCTTTAAAATCATGAGGTAATTACCCAAAATGTGCATGTATCATGCTCTATTAAAGCTGAGCATTTTTAAATCTATTGTTAAAGTAAACCAGGCTGAGTTTCAAGTTTAACCTCCTTTCAGCAGATCCAAAGGGAGGGATTATTTTGTGGGGATCAGAGAGCAATGGATTATGAAGATTCCCAGACAGAACTGTATTCAAAAAAAATCATGCTTCTGTTATATTCATATTAAAAAAAACCATGAATTTTATGGAAAACTGCTGAAAATGTTTGTGCTGTATTCAGCAAAACTTCAAAATGTATCTACAGTATTTGGGTTTATGTTTGTGTGTATGTGTGCATATGCATACACAAACATATTTATAAATGTCTATATTAGTGAAAGTTGAGAATAAAGTGGATATATTAAAGGAAGGTTTATATCATGTCCTTGACTTTTTTCTTTTCCTTTTAAATTAAAGAATGATGCACAAAGCTGGTGATATAAACTAGTGTTCTATTGTTATTTTGAATTTGGCTCCCATATCTTTCATTAGTGTGAACAATGAATTGTAAGAGTTTTAGTCTAAAACAGCAGAAAGGCACCAGGTTGCCTATTCTTAAATAAATTTGGAGCTAAGTACATGCAAAACTCAAAGATATTAGATACAGATGGATTTAAACCACCCTAATCATTTTTTTTAAGATAAAGATAAAATAAATAATGCTATTTTACAGGAAGATTTTTTTTGTTCCCTTTCACTTAGTGTTGTTTCTTGGCAACATTTCTTGGGAACATTTCAACAAGAAATGGATTATGGTGATGATGTTATCTGTCCAGTTGTGTGTTTGTGTGACTTTTGGCAATTCTATGGGCCAGGTCGCTCCACATTCTCCTGTTTTGTCCTACTTCTCTAGGTTTTGCTATACTCTGGCTGCTGTCAGCTTTGATAGTGACAAGAAATTGACCATTGCTTTGTTTTTAAGGCTTTTTTGTTAAGGTTTGTTAGTTTTATCACATTTTACTAGTTGTTGTAAATTACTCTATTGTGCATGCATGCCTTCAAGTCAATATTGACTCCTGACTATTGCCTGCACACATTTCTGCACTTTTTTCTCTTGGCAAGATTTTGGAGATGATTTGCCATTATCTGCTTCCTAGGGCTGCAAGACAATAACTCGCCCTAGCTGATTTTGTGCCTAAGGCAGAACTAGAACTAGAACTCACAGTCTCCTGGTTTTCAGCTTGACATCATAAGTAATATATCAAACTGGCTGTCATTGAAATTGTTGATGTTTGTAAATAAGGTCAGGATCTTTGGATCAGCTACACAACACCAGCATGTTCCAGAATAAATGTTTATTGCAAAAAGATAAAGGGATAGGGTAAAATAAGTGTCTCAGCAGAGACTACATGCTTACTGTTGGTATCTAGCACAGGAACAATCTAAAATGGAGGAGCACACACATTCCTTTTATAGGTGTAAGACAACATCTCCCCCTGCAGGTGCCAACAGGTACAGCACTGACAGGTCCTGCCATCTAAAGGCTTATTGGGGACAGTGCAGTCACACAATTTATTGTTGGCAGAAATATTGTTTTAGGAATATTTCAAGTTACTTGAAATGGGGGGGGGGTTGTTTGTCAAAAATGCCATGTAAAAGTATGGTGCCTATTAAGAGAGAGTATAGATATTACAGAGGCATCCAACTCTTAAGGGAACTTGCCTTCCAGTTTCTCATTCAGTCATGTTCTTGAAGTTAATGTTTTTGTCCTTGTTCACATGCTCTCCCTGATTATTACAGTATTTCTAAAACAGAAGCAAAAAATGAGCAATGTCGATAAGGGGTTATTTGACATCCATGGAATCTGTTCCTCCCTAAGGGAATTTCAGAGTTTGGAGTTAAGAGTTAACAATGCTTTCCTTCTCTCCCCTGAGCTACTTCATCATTTTACAGCAGGTACATTTTCTTCTCAGTGGGTGAACTGTATGATAAACCATAGACAAACTTTTGAAAAACTGCAAATACTGACAATTTACTGCATATGTAACCATAACAATGGAAAGTACTAATTTTCTAGCTCATATAATATGTGTACCTATGCCTTAGCAACACTCCTGGGGAATGTAATTTAGAAGTGTCTCAATCTTCCTTACCTCAAGCAGAGAATTTCCTGCCACATGCTTAACAGAAAGCCAGCTGTCTAAGGACACCAGGTGCTTATCTTTGGCAAGTGCCACACTCTCCTCTTTCCATAAAGTTGTTTCAGGAAATGTTTGTCATGTTCTTTAACCCTCCCATGATAGGTTTGCTCAGCGGAGAGGATGGTAGCTTTAGAAGTCCCACAGGAAGTGAAAGTGAAAATATCTAGCAAAATACTTTATGGTTTTCTAAGGCTACTGCAGAGATTGTGGTATGCTCACCATGTAAAGAAGGTCAGTTTGCAGAATTGCCTCCAAACAGTACCAGTTCTTATTTTCTGATACCTATTATCCTCTAACTCCAAATGGTTTAGGCTTGAGCATTATTGTTTTGATTATTATTTAATAGATTGATTGTACCAAACTGTCAAAAGAGCTCATAACAGCAAACTGGCATAGTAAGACAACTTAAAATAGTAAGCAAAACTGAAAGCTCTTCAGCAATGAAAAAGTCTCTGCTCAACTTCTGTGACTTCACATGCGTGATCATGCAGCCTCTTGGCAAAGTAATGCAGAACAGCTTCCCTTCTCAGACAACTACAACTCTAACTGACAATCCTGATACTCCCAACCCTAGCCCAGGTGGTAATGTTGAGCTTCTAAATCTATCAAAATCTTACTGTGTGGTAAGATGTGTGGCCAAGAATTAGATAGAATTAGACAGACAGACAGACAGACAGACAGATATCTCATACAATCTGTCAGCCCTGGAGTAATTTTCCTTGGCATCTTCAGGGCTTGCCACAGCAGTGGATGGGCAAGATGTGGGAACAGGAGGGCGGAGGTAGAGATAACAAGGGCTTTGTAACCAAAATAAAATTTGTTCCTCTGAGAACCAAGGACGTTCCTACCAGATGTGAAAAGGCAGGACATGAGTCTGGATAAATTTGGATTGTGACTTGATTGGGCCATGTGATGGTCTGAAGGGGAGGAGGAGGAAAAATGTAACTTTTTTCCTAGGGGAAAACCCGAGGGACTTTAGATTCAGGTTGCCCCAGATGTGCCAATATGATATGCCTAATAAATCTATACTTTGAGGAATATGCTTGCCTCGGAGTTTTGATTCTGCTGAAGATGTTACTTGCAACCCTGACACAATCTCAGTAAAAAGAAGGGATCATATCAATATTATGAGACAAATAAAATGACAGACTACAATATATTTGTTATTGCTATTTGTGATAATCACAATATTGAAATCAACTATGCTGCCACTGCTAACAATGAGTCTAACATCAAGAAATGATTGGCAATGACTGCTCCTGAAGAAATTCTTAATTATTTTGTCTCCTTCATCCACAAATAAGAAGTGGTCATATAGCACAATTAATCAGTCTAGTTAAAGAACTAGTAATTATTTTTGCATGGTGTTCCAAGCTTCTTTAGCTTTAGGCTAGTTTTTTGTGGCCTGTTCAATTAGTTTACAGTTCAGTATGTTGTATGAATTCAGGTTGCCCCAGATTAACAGATTAATTCTGCTGAAGAATGTCATATAAAAAGTCACTTGGTGAAAATTGTTGAGAGGTCCTTTGTTCAATCTGATCTAGATTCTAGCAAATGCTCTTCGAAACCAAATGGCAACAGTAGGCATCAGTGTCAATCAAGGTTTACATACCTACTGGAAATACAAATGTAATAGAGAAAATCGTCAATTGTTATTCTTGGAACACTGAAGAGAATCTGAGTGACACGTTTGAAGGATGTTAAAAGAATGCAATAATGTAATTATTCCTAAGAATCTTAGTGAACCCCAGACCTTTCTTCCTACAGTATCTGACTAACTGATGGATGAATATGACGTAACTTGTAAGATGTTCAGGATGCATGTATATCCATACTGTAGATGTGCTAAATTATTTAATCCCCCTTCTAAATTATCCCCCCAGTTTGATTAAAACTATGTACAAACTTAACACTATAGTCAAACTTTAATATAAAAAATAACAACCCCCCAAACTAAAATTCTATAGCCATCCCACTCTTACTTTTTGTCTTCCTGATTTCTGAATCTTGGTTTTTAGAAATATAGCAGATAAAATAAAAGGATAAAATAAAACTAAAAGGAGCCATAAACACTTCCTGAACCCTTCCTTCTGTTAGCTAGAATAATAATCATTTTTTTTAGCCAATGATTCATCTGTTCTTCCCTAGAAACTCTTTGTTAATCTAAGTGACTTAAATGTTTAAAAGGGGCAGGGGCATTGGATTTGTTCATCCAATGAATGCCACTGTGGATACCTTCACCTGTTTAATAGCCAACAGTATAAAGATCTAACAAAAGAGGTCCTCTGCAAAGCCTAGTGTATAATATTCACTAGGGTGAAAATATAATTAATTGTAAGAAAATTCCATAACAGACAAATCCAATAGAAGGATTTGCAGAATTCCCTTTGTTGCAGTGAGGTCTATAAATTCTAAAGAAAATCGCTTCTTTTGAAATTGTTGAACTGATGATATTCTTAGGACTATGCAAAGTTTACTTAGCAAACGATTTAAAAAAAAGAAGCTAAGGAATGACTTTCAAAGAACTGGAAATTTATAATGAGCCATAATAAAGCAGTTTTTTTTTAATCACAGATGTTCATTATACATCTGGGGATACTTAGCATTTCATGTATTTGGGAAGGTTGTTTGAAAGGGCAGTTGAACCATGTTTTGCAATACTACATTCACAAATAAGTCATGCTTCTGAACTCCTGGGTTGGTATTGCCAAAAGAAGATTATTGTTTTACCAATTAATCCAGTTTAGTATATGGAACAGAGCTGATGGGAGATTTTTTTTTCACTCTATGTTTTTGAATCTTTTTAATTAGGGTGGGGAGGCCTAGCTCAGAAGCACACTGTAGCTGAATACAGAGATAACCTTGAAGAAAGAATGTGTACATGGTTAGGTAAACACCAGCTCAGCCCTGAGAAAGAGGGAAAGATGAGAAAAAAACTCAACATTAGACTGTATTGATTCTCTTTGATGTAAGAGTAAGTAAACCAGTAGATTAGTAAACACTGATAGGTTTTCAAAATCTTGTTATTATATTCTTCAACAACAGAGTTGAAGTCTTTCTTTTCTGAACTGACCATTCTGAAATATATGACTCTTACAACGATGCCTTCTTGCGGCAGGTGGAGGTTACTGCATTGTAACGCAATATACAGTATGATAGCCATGCAGGCAAAGGGATGACTAAACAATGGCCCCCATGCTTATGGCCATCAGAAGATAGTACAAAATTGACTTTTCTGAGGGGCCTTTGGGCATCAGTTGTAGAGGGAGACAGGTGCCTCAAAAATGTAATAAATAAAAATAAATAAATGTTTCTGATTATTTGATATAACTTGTTATAATTTTGTTATTGTTATTTTTTATTTGTACTGCTATTTTTAATATTAGTAAATTCCTTAGATAGCCAAGAAATCAAATAAGAAGATAATTGAGCAAATTAACCCAGAATTCTTACTTCAGACAGAATGACCAGGCTTAAATTATCATAATTATGTGAAGGCCTAGCTCTCTGAATAAGCCTATAATGGTAGAACAAAAGAGAACAGGGAAAGTGGAACAAAACAGAGCAATAGAATCAGAAGGAAGGTGGATTGACTCAGCTATAGTGACATGGGGGCATGATTGGAAGACCTGAAGGACAAGTTAGGAAGAATTGATGGAATAAAATCAATTAAAATAACCATCTTAAAGTCTATTAGATTAGAGGCAAAAGATTAATTGCATGCATATACATATAAATAAATTGAAAATTTATGATATATTTATGATAATGATGATACCATATGATATTTATGATAATGATTTATAAAGTAGATTAGAAATTTGAGAAGCAATTGTTGTGAATAGTCCCTCATGTGTTTTTTCTGATTTTTCAGCATAATTATTTGGAGATAAGTCTTGCTTAATTCTCATAACCATTCATATGAACATATTGTAAATATTTAATACTTCTTCCAAATGTTATAAATGTATTTGAAACATTTGGAACAAAACTTCATTTTTTGTGTGAAAATACATATATATCCATCACATGATCACTTTCTGAGGTAAGCAACTTTATTAATCAGATAGAAAAGGAATATGAAATAGTAAGCCAACTACATTAAAGGGATGAGACAAGAAAGGGAAATATATCTAAATTAACTTTACACTAATACCTTTCATTATACCTCCCCATTTTATTTTTGTAATCCTTCCCTTCTTGTATCATATCCACATACCATTGCATACCATTGCACAGTCTTTTGTGCTTTAAAATTCTTCCCTTCTTTTGTTTTCACAATTTCAATTCTGTCTCAGAAAAATTCATGATATTCTTAGCCTTCCCCTTGAAACATTCATTCTTTGTTATATAGTTTAATCCACATTATTTGCATTATATGACATCCACCTTAATATACGGATCATAGAACATAGAATAACAGGGTTGGAAGGGATCTTGAAACTCTGTTCAAGCAGGAGCCCATATACCATTTCAGACAAATGGCTGTCTAATCTCTTCTTCAAATCTATAGTAATGGAGCACCCATAATTTCTGGAGGGAAATTGTTCCACTTATTACTTGTTTTCACTGTTATAGGAAATTTCTCATTAGTTCTAGGTTAGATCTTTTCTTGATAAGTTTCCATGCATTACTTCTCATCCTATTTTGGAGAAAAGGCCAGTCTCATCTTCCTTGTGACATTGGATGTCTTTGTGACTCTTAGATATTGGAAGACTGCTATCATGACACCCCTAGTCCTTCTCTTTGTTAGACTACACATACCCAATTCCTGTAATGGTCTTCATATGTTTTATCCTCCAGTCCCCTAATCATCTTTGTTGCCTTGCTCTGGGCTCTCTTTAGAGGTGCAACATCTTTTTTTGTATCATGGTGACCAAAAGTGGATGCTGTGATGACCCAGGACAAGGCACAAAGGCAACACAGCCAGCTGATAGTTCTAAACTTCCCTTTATTGCTCCAACTTACCCCCAAATGCTCCCACATTTATGGCAAGTTCTGGAGCAAAGTGCTCACACACACAGTCACACACACACATATACACAGCAGCCTCTGGCTGCGAGGAATCCAGCAACATGCTGTTAGCACAACGGCTTCAAAGCAAGATGTTCAGTGAGGCAAAGGAACAAGGCAATGAATCCACAAAGCAAGGAAGAAAGTAATGAGACCATGAAGCAAGGAATAAGGCAAGAAGTCCTGCAAACACCAGACGTCAGCAACGGTACACAAAACTCCACAAATTCAGCATTTCTCCCTGACACCCCCCCTCCCCACGGCATCTTCTTAAGTCTCAGTCCCCAGGTATGCCTTATGAATAGGGGCGGGGTGCTCTCCTCCTGAATCATTGAGTCAGCCTGGGCTGTTCCTGCCTCCTCTCCACTCTCCATGCTCAGGGATCAGGAGGGGGCAGTTCTTGCTCATCGCCTGAGCTCCATCACTCTTCATCTCCACTGCCTTCCTCTCTTGGTCATCCTGTCCCTGTTCCTCCCTGCTGGCAAGCTGTTCCAATCCCAAGGGGCCCAGGGCTGCCTGGTCCTGTTCACACATTCCTCCAAAGCCTATGAGGCCACCCCCTTGACTTTCATTGGCCCCAGCTCTGGCTCATCCTCCTCTACAGATTCAGGCTCCGATGGAGGCATGACAGATATAGTAGTCCAAGTATGGTCTTACCAAACCTCTTATAAAATTCCTATTCAATCTATATTAATACATCATCCATTCATTGCTGACCCTTTCTCTTACACGCACAATTCTTATGCAGCACATTTCAGTTGCATTCAACTTATTTTTATATTTCTTCTGATATCTACAATATAACAATGTGGCCAGGCATGCGCTTACTCTACACTGTTTTAGCTTCCATCAACAAATCTACATTTCTTGAATCAAACCATGACATTTCTTGAATCAAACCATGGGCAATCCATTTACCTTTCTACTACTATTTGTATATCTTATAATTTACCCATCCATTTCTCCACCTTTAGTAAATATTCTACCAAGATACTCAAAAAATAATCTACTTGTTCTAATTTTTCATCATTTATGTATAACTCCATTTTCTTTATCAAACACAACTAACGTACATTAATATTTAAACCATCATTCTCACTGCATCATACAATCTATCTACCATTTGTTGCAAATCATTTATATTTTCCATCAAACTTTATTTATCACATTCATTCATTTTTCAGTGAGGTGCTGGAGAAGAAAAATCTGGCCTGCACATTCTCTGCCTAGTGCAAAATTGCTCTGCAATCCCAAACTTTTGCTTATGTCAGCTGTCATACCCCTTAATCAAAAAGCTGTGAAATGTGTTTCATATACAGGGAATCTTCAACTTAAAACAGTTCATTTAATGACCATTTGAAGGGCACTGAAGGTTACAATAGTCATCAGTGACTATTTTTCACAGTTAACATCTTTGCAGCATCCCCATGATTATGTGATCAAAATTCAGATGCTTGGCAACTGACTCATATTTATGACGGTTGCAGTGTTCTGGGGTCATGTGATCCCCTTTTGCAACCTTCTGACAAGCGAAGTCAATGCGGAAGCCAGGCTCAGTTAACAATCAGGTTAACTCAGTTAACAATCAGTTAACTTATCAACAGCAGTGATTCACTTAATAACTGTGGCAAGAAAAGTTGTAAAATGGGGCAAAACTCACAACAAATGCCTCACTTCATAACAGAAATGTTGGGCTCAACTGTGGCATAAGTTGAGAATTATCTGTACAGTTAACAAACCAATTTCCCTTTTATTTTTGCATTCTGTCTTGCTACTCTTCTCTTCGTCTAGAGAAAGAGCAATGTTTTCCTCCTATTTTCAGATACTGACCCAGCCTTTACACATGCATGAGCTAAGTTGCATAAGCAAAACACACCCATTTTTTTCAGTTATAGTTTCTAATGCTGGCTGAAGAATCCCGGGAGCTGAATTCCACACATTTTAAACGTTGCCAAGATTGAAAAGCACTAGTATGGGCCAACATTCTCACAGTATTTATGATTTCCTTTTTTTTTTCTTAAAGCATTAAGATAATTTCATTAATATAATCATAAAATATGAGGACTGGAGATGGGAGGTAAGGATTAGAAATCAGATATTTTAGCCCCTGCTGTACTACTGAATCCAAAACCAATGCCCATCCAGTTTTTGTTTAAAATTGTCAGCCAAAAAGAGTACACTATTTGTGAGGCAATTTGTACTACTGTTAAACTGCCCATGGGATTAAGAAATTTGTCCCGGTGTCCGCCCCATATCAGCTTCCTTGTAATTTAAACCCTTAACAATTCTGTCCCCTGTTTCTACATGATAATCCTTTAGTAACTCAAAGACAGCTATTAAGTTCCCCTCGAATCCTACCTTCTCTAGGCTAAACATAAACCAATATCTTCACCATCCCTCATAGATTTTTCTTTCCCAGCATCTTATCTTGGTTGTCTCCACTGGACACGGTCCAATTTGTCAATGTCCTTCCTAAAGTGCAGTGCTCAGACCTGGACACAGTATTATCTGTCGAAAGCTGAATGGAGAGAATGGATGATTTTTCTTGATCTAGCGTTATACTTCTGCTGATGCAGCCTAGGACTGCTTGTCCTTTTTTTTTAAACGGCTATGTTGTGTTGGCTCTTGTGAAATAAGCAGATCTTTTTTATAAAATACCAATCATTCATTCTGGGGGTCTCTGAATGGCTTAATCTTTTTTTTTCCCCTCAGCTCATTTCCACCTCTTCATTCATATCACCTAATGGGATTTTTCCCCCAGGACTCTATTCATTCAGAGTACTTTTTTTTCCAGAATTCATTTCTGATTCTTCCATTATCACCATTCACTGAAATGTAACATCCAGCTTACCCTGATCTATGAACATTTACCTTTATAAATAAATAAATAAATAAATCACACCAATGTATACTTTCTGATACACTTTTGGGCCCTTTCATTCATAATTAAGTTTTCCACTTCACTTCCCTGAATATATTTATCAAATCACTTCTATAAGATCAGACCATTCCCATTTGGATCAATTACATCTGCCCTCTTTTCTCTTAGTTGATCAGATTTACAGTTTTAGTATATTATTTCTTTCATTGTGTTTTTAATTTGTTATTTCATCGCATGCTCCTCATGCATTCTAACTTGCATGGTCCATGCTCCTCCACTGATAGACCCAGAGATATTGTCTTCCATGACCACTATGTCTTAATCAATATAGCTTGCATATAGTGCTATTTTGTAATATGGAGAAGCTATAGATTAGTCACACCAATGCCACAATAAGCAGGGTCTGATAACAGAAGGGACAGTATATTTATCTATCGAAAGAAAGTAATAGTAGAAGAACCAAAATCTCTGCTAACTCTTATAGAGACATACACAATATATCTGGATAATTTAGGGTTTTTTTTCCTCCTTTTAAAAATGTCTAGAATAAAATGGCATATTTAAGAGGTCTTATGGACAACCCAAGGATAATCTCTCCACATTATATATTGCATAAAGGAAAATCGTCCCAAAAGCTTGGTATGGATAACTATGCCCCTCTCAGAGCTATTTAGCTTCTCATATGACCTTGTTTTTAAAACCTAACTCATAAAAGCAACTTAATAAACCTCCTGGACCTGAAATGAACATTTTGATGACACTATGAATACAGTATATGCTAAAGATCTCCTATTCCATTTTTCTATAACCATAAACAGATACGCTTTAATGGTCGAATGCCTTTACCTTAAAAGATTGCAATTTAGCTCCCCAGAGCTATAATAATAAAAACTGCTGACATTCTGTTTTTATTTCTTAGAGTAAAAAACTGTCTTACAAAGGAATTTCCCTTCCCCACAATAACTATGGAAGAATAAAATGAAGTCTGGCCTCCCAGTTAAATGTCTTCATTAAAAAGCTTTCCTTCCCCTCCCTTTTTTAAGGTGGGGGAGACAACAATTAAGTGTTGAGCTACATGAGTTATATAACTTGTGAAGTGAAAGTATATTTATATACGGTCTACTTTTGGGTAGAAATAAAACAAAGTGTTAGAACTAGAACTGGTTTGATCACGTTACTATTGCTTTAGTGTACTTGTGGGTTTGGCCTACCCTGCAAGTTCTTGAGGAATTACAACATGCAAGGTATGTGTAGAAGACATTTGTCAAGTACACATTATAATGCAAATTTACAAACTGTTGCTCTTTTGAACCACATTTATCTGAATATTGTGTTTTGTGCTCCCTTCCCTTTCCAAGTAGGTTGAAGCTGCCATGATTGATGTTTGCAGTAGAATGAAATACCAATAGGACTTTTCCCTAAGGAATTAAAATATGGAAATAAAATCAGATCAATTACTTTATTGATGATTTAATCTTTGGTTGAAGATGAGAGTTTAAGATGCTTGCAATTTACACTCAAGTTCCAAATCCCAAGATGCTGCAATAAGTTAATACATCTTAAATCTCATTACTATGAAAAAAATATGTTCTGTGTAACACTTGTTTTACAGATTAGCTCCATAAATCCAATACTTCTCTGTCTTTCTTGCAGCCTTGCAAAGCCATCTTGCAGTACTTTTTAAATTGGCCCAGATTCTGTTAAAAAAAAGAATGAACATATGCTAAAAGCCAGGTGAATAAAGTGCAGTTGATAAAGGTGACAAGGTGACTGCCTATGTCATCACATTCTGCACCACCTGAAGTTTCCAGATACGCTTCAAAGATGATTCCATGTAGAACACATTACAGTAGTTTATCTGAGAGCTCCAGAGCTCTAGTGACTGTGAATAGAGCTTCCTAATCCAAGAATGGGTGACTGTGAATAGAGCTTCCTAATCCAAGAATTGGTACACAACACAAGCTGTGCAAAGGCCCTCATAGTCACATCTGTCACTTGTGCTTTGAGCAGGAGTTGCAAGTCAAGGAAGATCCCAAGTCCGTTTGGGACAGTGCAATGCATAATCCCAGAATTAGTAGGCCCCCCAAACCCAGAGCTAGGATTCAGTTGAAGCCTATGGTTCCCCATGCAGATCCCTATATGGCACTGGGATAAGATATCAACAACATTGTTTAATTTGCCAGGCACAGAGATGTATAATTGGGTATCATCAGCAATATTGAAATGGAGATGAGAGAGAAAACCAAATCCTATGGAGCCCTGCATAGTAGGGGCTGAGATGAGGTCTTTCCTCCCCAATCACCATTGACAGATATTGATCCAGATCCCATACTGTGCCATCCTCTCCCAAACAAAAGGACACAATAGTCAATAGTATTGAAGGACACTGAGAAGTCAAATGGACCTAGGATGGATGCACAACCACCATACCGCTCCAACCAGAGATCATCTAAGGTGCAAACCATATCATTTCTATCCCACACTCAGGATCATCTAAAATGCAATCAATATCCATTTCTGTCCCATACCCTTGACTGAAGGGGATCCAGATAATCCACATCATCCAAGCTGTTGCATAACCACTTTCTCCACAACCTTCTCTAAAAATGGAGGGTAAGATATTGGATGAAAATTGTCCAATATCATGGGTTCCAACAACAATTTCTTCAGTAGGTAGCTGAGCTCACAGTCATGAGGACCCTGTTTACTTCCTCAGGCCAGGTTCAAACCATTTCCAGATAGCAGATCAAAAGTCAGCCCCAGCCATCTTCCTAGGACTTGCAAAAAAGTTGGTGTCCAACTGCCACTGAATTTGAGCAAATTTATCTGACAGAAGATGCCAAGTAAATTGTCTCCTGCACAATTCTCAGGATCATTCTCCAAGCCTACTTGTGCCCACAAGAGGATACAGGTTACCAAAAGTGGGGAGACTGTGGGGTGGCTATTTGTGGGCACCATAAAGGCAGAGAACTATTCTCTTTTTGCTAGTTTACCACCCTGAAGTAGTAAAATAATAGCAGTTCTTACCTGTGTTCAATCAAATTCATCCTTCGTTGAACTTCAATGGTGCTCTAGATGACTCTTTTCCTGTTTCATCTTCCACAGCTCAGCTCTTCTGCATACTATAAGAAATGATGGGATTTATTCTGGATGGAGTATGACATGTTTATATTAATTTGGGTAGGCAAGGAATGCAAGTGAATGTCATTGTGATTTGCAGCTTCCCTGGCTTCTATTGCTTTGATTGATGTCAAGAAAAAGTTTCTAAAGAAAATCCTTTTGTTGGAATGTTTAGAGGTGATGGTAATATATTGCTAAGTGATGGTAATGCCTCTGAGAATTTTTTGGAGTATCTTCCTTTCCCTGGAGAAATTTGGATTTCACAAATCTAATTATGCTGCTTCGGTTGTAAGGCAAATTTTGAAAGATTTTTTGTGCTCACATTTATTTTTTACTATGCTAATTCTCTTTAGACAGCAAGTTTGTTGTAGTAGTTAAAGCACTAGCCTAGAAACTGGGATACTGTGAATTCTAATCTCATTTTTAGGCCAATCATTCTCTCTCAGCCCTAGGAAGAAGGCAGTAGTAAACCATTCCAAATAACGATGCTAGAAAAACTGCATGAATTTCTCCAGGCAGCTGCCAGAATTCAAGGCAGATTCCAAGACACGCACGCACCTGCATGCACACACAGAAAAGGAAAGGAACTTTTTAGGGATTGCATATTGGGTTTTGGTCCCGTCCTACCTCTAACTGCTCAGGAAGCCATCCTATTGAATTTGTGCAATTGCAATTATAAGGGATTGTGAAGATGTGTAAAAGAGATCTGGAGGTCACCATTATTTGAAATAAGAGGACCCTCATAATACTAATCAATTTGATGGGAGGGAGGGAGGTTGGGGTGGGAGGAATTCAGACAGACTTAGACTCTGACTGGGCAGCTGCTGGGGGCTATTCTTATTCCTATTATTTGGGATGACTTTGAGCCCATTGGTCCTGAGGACGTGGACAAGGCTATGGGTGTAATGAGTTCCTCCACCTATTTATTGGACCCGTGTCCCTCCTGACTGTTTTTGGCCAATCAGGAGGCGACACGAGGCTGGCTCCTGGTAGTTATTAATGCTTCTTTGAGAGAGGGGTTCTTTCTGTCAGTCCTGAAAGAGACTGTGGTAAGACCCTTGCTCAAGAAGCCTGCTCTGGACCCAGCTATGTTGAAAAACTTTCATCCAGTCTCCAACCTTCCCTTTCTAGGGAAGGTTGTTGAGAAGGTGGTGATACTCCAGCTCCTACAGTCCTTGATGAAACTGACTATCTGGACCCTTGTCAGTTAGGATTCAGGCCCAGATACAGCACTGAAATGGCATTTATTTATTTATTTATTTATTTATTTATTTATTTATTTATTTATTTATTTATTTATTTATTTATTAGATTTAT
>JANHGC010003894.1:93639-107054 GCA_027560395.1 Boaedon fuliginosus | reverse complement strand
AATCTATCCATCATCTATATCTATCATCTATCATTTATCTATGCAGATATGATTACACACACACACACACACACACACACACACACATACACACACACACAGGGGGCGGGGGAGAGAGAAGGAGAGAGAGAGTATATGCAGAAGATCTACCAACTGCAGCTTACTTTGTAGCAAATCAAACTTGTAGAAGATGCTTCATAGAATAGAATAGAAGGGAGGAATGATAAGAAAAGAGCAATTTGTACAGTAGCATACAAATGATAAGGACAATATAGGGGGAAATCATATGTCAGAGTAAAAGTACCCCATGTCCTCATGCAGCCCCTCCCAAACTATTCATATATCCCAAGTATGCTATAATTTTTAATGAGACAGAAGGGAAAATATTAAACATGATTTATAGTTATTTATAATAATCTCAATATAGAGGCTCTGAAAAAGACAAGATTTAGTTCTTGTCCTGACACCACACAGAACCCTTTAAAATATTTTCCTTGTTTATTTATTTAAAATATTTTTACCAAATGGAAAATCCAATTGTGAATGTATTAAATTGAAAGATGATACCTGAACAATCTCAAACTCTGAACAATCAACTTTAATTGAAATTTGGAAGGAGACAGTTCACATCTACTGTATTTACTATGTAAAAATAGAAGACTGTGGAAATATACCTGGAGTGCAATGGAAACATACCTGAGCCAATTCTAGAAGCTGTTAAATAACAGCTGGTGTTTTCCCCTTAAATCCACATCCTGGATACCTCAATTAATTAAAGGAAACATCTTTGTTCTATCTCAAAGTTGACACTGTCAAAAAGGATTGCATTATTTTATGAATTGAGATGAAGACCACATTGCTAGCAGACCTAAAGATGATAAACAATTCTTTTCAAGCACAAAACACTAGTGTCAGAAAGGAGGGCAAGCCAAGCTAATTCAGGAGCAATGAAATATCACAACCTATCTAATCAGGAACCATAATCAGAGAGTCAGTTTGGTATAGTGGTTAAAACATCAGGTTACAAACCAGAAGACTGTGAGTTCTAGGCCCACCTTTGGCATGAAGCCAGCTGGATAACCTTGAAGTTCATATTTTCTCTCAACTTTACGATTGGGAGGCAATGGCAAACCACTTCAGAAAAATCTTGCCAAGAAAATTTCAGGGACTTGTCTTGACAGTCTCTGAGAATCAGATACAATTGAACAGAAGGGTAGGGTGAGGATCCTAATATTCTCTATATGTATATCAGGCACATGGATTTAGATGGATTTCATAAGCACTCTATTGCTTAAAGCAGGGATGTCAAACTCAACTTCATTTCATCAGGGCTGTGGTTGACCTCGGAGGGGGCATGGGGGCATGGCGGACTGGGTGGGCATGACCAGCTTGACGCCACTCCCCAAACTGCTGGCATGTTTCCTCTTCGCAATGGGTAGACTGGGCCAACGCGATGTAGGTAGATGGATGGCCCTGTGGACTGATCCGACCACATTGTGTGACAGAAGCACAAAATGAGTTTGACACTCCTGCCTTAAAGAATGGTTCTGGAACCATGTGCTGGCTTTAATCTTTGAAAGCTTTGAGGAAAAAAATCACTTTTTCTCATGTGAACTTATCGAATCTCTGATATCAGGTCTAGAGGCCTTTCTCCAAGGCTTTTGCTGTTTTGCTTCTTTGTTCTTTTGTTTTTCTTTGGGAAAAATGATGTTTACGTTGATGCAGTGTTTTGAGACTGAGCACAGTGAAGTAGTTAGGGTTCTGGAACGAAAGCAGAGAGACCCAGATTCTGATCCACCCTTAGGCCTGGCAGCCAAGGGTGACCTTGGGCCAGTCACTCTTTCTAATCTCTAATCAGTGTCAGCTCTGCAAAGAAAGGTAAACCTTCCCTTACTGTATCTTGCTGTACATAATTAAGAGCAGTGTAAAAATAAGGGGACTCTATGACCATGTGGCACAGACAGTAAAAAAAAAGAAAAGAAAACATTTTCATACATTGTTGCCTGTTTTTATTTCCCCAAAGAATACCAATGGAATGCATTAGTATGCTATTCTACTGTTTAGAATGTTACAATGTGGTTTACAGTTAAGTGCATGCAAAAATGTCTGTTTTATGCAAATTGCCAGCAAAAATGTATATACAATTGTGTCCAGTTAAAAAAAAACCCACCACAAAATCTGAGAGATAATATCATTAAAATATGCATATGAAGGAAAGAATATGGAAAAAATGTATATTAAGTAAAATGCACAAAAATTAATGCAAATTTTTATTTGCTTAAAAATGCAAACTTGAAACACATTTAAGATTTTTTTTAAAAAATGACAACTTGAAAAGCACTCAGTTCCATAGGTTCACAATCTCAATTCTTATCCTTAAAAGTAGCTCTGTTGATCATTCTTTTAGATGGATGAAAGAATCATGCCGTTTGAAAGGTGGGCTAAAAGTAATGTTGGAGATTTCTAATGTGTAACTCATGCTGTTAAATATACCTATAGTTATACTTATATTACACCTACATCTCTACTGGCAACCTCTAGTTTATGTAGCAAACCTCTAGCAAAGTCCTGGAGAAGATCAAGAACATACTGTACATTATTTCCCAGCAACTTAATACAGAACATTTGTGTAGAAGATTTCCTAGATAAAATCCAATGGTTTGCTATTCATTCTAAGCATGCATATGTCTGTCTGTGTTTTAATGCATATGCTGGACTTTTTCAAAGAGAAGATTACCAGGGTGGGGGCACAATTGCCCCAGGCTCATGAACGGAGGGGCTCCTATCTCAAATGTAATTTAATGCAATCAATATTTTTAAGGCAGGAAAATTGATTAGTTAAAATATAATAGCAAGAGTCATTTTAGTATTTCAGGTCAATTATTCTGCAATTGATTTCAGCAGAGAGAAAAACAATGGAGGAAAAGAATTAAGATGCAGTAAAATTATTTGTATGTAGAATAGGGGGAGCGTTGTAATGAATGCTTAAAAAGAGCCTCTGGACAGGGTTAAAATGTTAGATCTTGGCAGGAATATCTGAAAATGTGGAAACTGGGTTTGCATGCTGGGAGGTGGGAGACACTGAGGAAGGCTACACCCACTGCCTTCTAGGCTTTGATGCTGGATCAAAGAATGATAGCTTCCCATTTTGCTTATGCATTAAATGCACCACCTGGTTATAGATATTTTCCTCCTTCCACATCATGGTCAAATATCACTTTATTTCTGTCTTTAATTAGGCACAAGTCCCACCATGCACATGTTTACAATTTTAATTTTCAACCAGTTCTAAGTGACATCAACAATTGTCAGGAGTATAGTGAAATATTGGTCTCATACAGCCTATATTGCAACAGATTCAGTCCCCAACTTATTGCTGCTTAATTAAAAATTGTTACTGTACCACGAACCTCATTGTGCATAGTAACACCCTGCATATATTACCAGCAATTTGCCACTTTGATAAATAAACATTACATACACATGGTGGTTTTTTTGCCATCAAGCATGAAGGAAGACCCATGATTAAAAAAACAAAACAAAAATCTTTTAATTACAAAATTCATTAAAATCAATCTCAAATAATAATAAAAAAAGCTTTGCATTCCTAATGCTAAAACGATAAAAGTGATCAATGAACCACAGCTAAACAAAACTAAACACATTCATTGAAGTTGTCAAGAAGGATGGTGGAGGGGGGAGAGCTGTTTAATTGATCAGACTAATATAACACATATTAGGAGAAAAAAGCTGCAGAAGACATTTAGAGAAAGAGTGGAATTAGATACCTTGGATAGTGGAACAACATTCATTACAGAAAGCACCTTGCACTGGAGGCCAGTGTGATATAGTGGAATAATGTTGGGCTTAAATCTGACCATTTTGAATCTGGACTCAATAATAAAACTCACCAGGTGTTCATAGCTTAGACAGTTAATTTGTGTGTCAAGATTACTTGAAGGACAGTATGGAGAACATCTTACTTTTAGGGGTGAACAGAGTTTTCCTTATACATACAACAACAGGGCAGTTTTCAGACTGAGGCTTTTACAAAGTCGATTTCTGCTACAGTGAAGACAGTGTTGCAATGCCACTCATGGCCTAGTCAATAGGAGGCTAGATGATGTGTTGAGAGGCCTTTGTTAATTGTTCTCTCTGAGCTTATTTATTTTTTTTTATTTTTTTTTACTTAAATTTGTAGGCTGCCCAATCCCATGGGACTCTGGGCGGCTCACAACATAGATAAGAATGGTACATAATGACATATAAAACAATTTAAAAAACAATTTTAAACCCCATTAATTACTAAAATATTTGGTGGGTCAATTTAAACTGGCCCGCCATAAGAGCCAGGTCTTTAATGCTCAGCGGAAGGTTTGTAGGTCCAGGACACTCCAGAGCTCTGGTAGGAGATCATTCCAGAGGGCTGGGCCTGCTGCAGAGAAGGCCCTCCTCTATGGAGTCAATGGTATCCAGAGGAGGCCAACTCTATGTGACCTCACAGGGCACTGAGGGACAAATGGTGGCAGAAGATAGTCTCGGAGGTAACCCGGTCAATGCCATGTAGGGCTTTAAAGGTAATAACCAGCACCTTGAATTGAACCCAGAAGCCCATTGGGAGTCAGTGCAAGCTAATATTTCTTTTGATGTCTTAACATGTTATTAGCCACCTAGAATAGCATTTGCAAGATGGGCACTCATATAAATTGCAGCGAATAAATAAATAAATAAAGAGCCAGAGATGGAACTCCTGCTCTACAATGTGGCAGTATTTTCTAAAGAACCAGCAGAACTCTTGCTTCTTCTTGTGCCATATTCATCATTGGCCATTGTTGATCATGTTAGCGATCCTATTTTTATCAACAGCCGCAAGAAAAAGTGCTGTTGAGTTTTGTTCAAACCAGTCCCTTAGATTTTGAAGCCATGATGTTCTGCCTGGACTTATTTTGCCTTCAATGTTTCCTTGGAGAATTAAGTGAAGTATGCCATATTTTTCCAGGTGCCACATCACATGTCCAAAATATTCTAAATTTCGCTTTTTTTATGGTTTTGATGATTCCTTTTGGCCTTTGCAGGCGGCTTATCACCTCCTCATTTCTGATTTTGTCAACCCAACTCTTGCTGGTTCCTGCCTTTATCTAGCTCCTCAGTCAATGCAACTTTTTTTAATGTGTAGAAACAGCAAACCTCTGGCAACTTTTCTCATTTTATCTGCTACTTGATCTCCAGCTGTCTTTGACTATCTGCCTCTAAGCTCTTTGATTTTCATATGTGGAATATGGTCTCAGCCCCTTTTTAATTAGATCTTCTGCCTCTGGTAAATTTGACCCTTATTTGTCTTGATAGGAAACAGGGCCTTGTGGCAGTTAACCATAAAGCTCAGCCCAAGGCTGGCTAAAAGACAGAGTGCAGATGTTCAAGGAATCTTTCAATGAACCTTCTATTCCAAATCTAGTTGAGAGAGTATTGTAGTACTATAAAGGTAAAAGGTAATTTATGGTTATAGAATTCTTATGACCACCTTTCTTCTGGGCTTGGGTGAAAATTCTCTCTTTACCAAAATCAACACCTATCTTGGAATACAGGTAGTCCTTGACTTACAAGCACAATTGAACCCCAAAAAATCTGTTATTAAGGAAGACAGTTAAGTGAATTTTGCCCCGATTTATGACCTCTCTTGCCACAACTATTAAGTGGATTCAATTCAATTTATTCAATTTATTAAATTTATACTCTGCCTCTCTTCCCCAATCAAGGGGAATGTGAGGCGGCTCACAGCACAATTAAAATACAATAAAATACAATAATACAGTAAAATGGAAGCATCATAAAACAAATTGCTGCAGTTGTTAAGTGAATCTGACTTCCTCATTGACTTTGCTTGTCAGAGAGCCCAAAAGATGATCCCAGGATCCCGGGGTGCTGCAACCACCATAGATATAAGCCAATTCCCAAGCATCTGAATTATGATCACATGACTGTGGAGTTGCTGCAATGGTCGTGAGTGTAAGAATAGCAATAGCAACAGCACTTAGACTTATATACGGCTTCACACTGCTTTGCAGTTCTCTCTAAGTGGTTTACAGAGTCAGAAACAGGGATAAGTAACTTTTTTCAGCGCTGTTGTAACTTCGGTCACTAAATAAACGGTTGTAAGTTGAGGACTACTGATACTATTCTCTCAGTTGCTACAAGGAGCCATACACATCTTTAAAGAGACAACAACTGACATTTTGCCAATTCCATCTCATAACATATTAACAAGTCTAAAAAACAGTTTTTACCACAAGAAGAAAGACTCCCTTGGTAGCAAAGGACTAAGCTTGAAAAATTATATATAGACATGTAAACAATCAGCACAATTTAAAATTCTGGGTGTTTCCTATGAATAAAAAAGTATGGACGAACAGTGAGGTGATGATGGATAGCTTGATGCATGCCCCCTAAACCCTTCTTCTGTATGCATGTGAGGTTTCATATAGTTCTTATATCAAAACACTAGGTTGGTTGAGGAATCAAAAATACATTCCCTTACTCACTATTCACACAACGGCTATTCTTTTTGTGTTGGTTTTCCCTCCCGTTAACAGTCATATATGAATCTTGTTCTTTTAGCTTGACAATATGTTAGCTGTAGTAGCTCATATCACGAGTCTGTTCAGCTTAATTCTTTGTTGATTTTAACATGACGGCAGTTGAAAAGACAAAGCAGTCTATGAAGATAATAAATATATCACCTGAGCTTGTTGTTCTCATATTCTCATGCACTTTCTTCTTTTGTTAAAATCCCCCTGAGGAAATACTTTAAATATTTCTGCTTGCCACATGGATGATCTTGTAATGATAATTTGATGAAGATTACTAATGCTAATACTAGTATGTTTTGATTGCTGTAGGAATGTTTTCAGTTTCAATAAAATACTTAGCTGTACCAAGCATCAAATATGTATTTTAATTAATTTTGACAACATCTCTCTTAAAATAAAATCACAAAAGCAGATCTCCCCTCCCTGCCTCTAAGCAGCAGAATGGCCAAGAAAGTGTGCAGATGTATGCAAAGCAGAAGACAGAAACCATTTTCTCTGAGGCTGTACTTGCTGGGATATTTCTATGTTATCCATATTACCTTAAAGGATGAGTCTAATCATCTTCCCTTCTACCTCTTACAGGCTGAGAAGCTCCATGGTATTTTGTCGCGTTTGAGGCTAGGATCAGGAATCAAGGCTAGGTAACAAGCTGGCTGAACATAAAAGAATTTATTAAAAGGGAAAAAAAGGAAGATACCTCAGCAGAGGCTCACAGGTAGGTAGGTAGGGAAGTAATGTGAAAAGTGTGCTTGGGAGGAGCTTGCGCCCCTTTACATACACAGTGGGTTACATCTCCCTCACTGGGTCAAGTACATACATTGCATTGTATTATGTTACATGCACAGTGCCACCCAGTGGCAGCAATGGGTATATTTCTTCCCACAAGACCTTGTTCTTACTTCCTGTTCTTCCTCTTCATTCCTTACCTTTCTGAGCTGGGAGAGTCATGTTGCACTGTTGTGTGTATCTATAAGAGAGAAACAGTTTTTTCATAGATTGGATAAGTTAAAGTTAAGTTTCATTAGCTCTGTATTAATAAAATTAGGTTATTTCACACACAACAAGTGTCCTGCACTTATTTCTATCACATGGCAAGAAGTGAAGATCCAGTGACTTGAAGAATTTCAACAGTATTGGTGCTACCAATCCCTTCACGATAGGAAATACTTTGCCTCCACCACATGCAGCCTCCATGCTAAATGTTGCATGCCCCTGGGAATAATGTTGTGCTTTGGATATTAAAGACAAAATTGCTCTTTGCAGGGGCTATTTCTATTAAATATATATTTTATTAAGAATTTTAATTACTGTAGTAAAAACTGATACAAACTAAACTTAAAGAAAATAGCATGGAGAAAAAGAATAGATCATACAGGACAAAAGAAAAAGAAGGAAGAAAAAGAATATAATAAAGGGAAAAACTGTAAAGAAGTTACTTCCAACTTTCATGTCAAGAAGTGTAAACCAATTTAATAACTTCAGACTTTATGTCAGGTTCCCAAATACCAAAAAAAGACACACTGATGTTTTTCTAGGCAGTTTGTTTTATTGTGTCTGCCCATAGACAGAGGTCTTGCCAAACTAAAGCAAATTACTGACACCATTAAATTTATAATCTGAGAACTAGGAAGGAACTATTCTACTCTCTTACTCCTTCTCAGACTATCTAAACTTTGCTATTTTTTGCTTGACTGGAATGCCTTTTCTCCCTTCCTCCTGGGAAACTGAACTACCTTCTACCACATCCTATAAAGTTATTTCTCCCATATGCAATCCCTTATCTGTCAGAAAATCCATAAAATATAAATTTTTCAAACCTGGTTTAGCCAAAAGTCCATGAAAAGTTGCCAGAAGATTGGGGAAATGTCTTATTTTAACCTTTATCAAATTAACCAATTTGATATTTGTTCCTTTTGATTTTAATCTTTCATTCTGTGAAATATTGTGCTTGAGGTGGAAAAAAAATGAAACTTTGATTTTGGGTTTTATCGATTAGATCAATTTGTTTTTCTAGAAATGGCTAGTTTATATTATTATGTAAAAGTAAAAAGTTGAGGTTTGATGTTACTATCTTATTCTACTGCACCAAAGGAAGTCGGAAATCAATGTCTTTCCCCCCCCTTCTTTTCTACATGTTTCCCTTCCCTTTTTCCTCCATTATTTTTCCTATTATTTGCTTTTGTATTTTATATTATAAACTAAGAAAAGGACGCCCCTTTCAAATAAAATAACAATAAATATTGTCATAGGGTTGGCTTCTCTTCAATTCTTCTTGCATAGTGAAACTAATGCACTAGTCCTAACTAAGATTTTGCTAGATTATTTAGATGATTTTTGATTGTGAGATTAGTGCTGTGGAGACCACATGATTCTTTTCAATAAAGGAAAGAGATGACACTATATGCTTCTGTGGAACAGTTCAGCTTGCTTTAAAACTCCTCCCTGTTTTCTATTCTATTCTGATTTCTATTCCAAAGTCAAAAGTTTACTCAAAATTCTGTCCTTTTGATGAGGAAATATTGGAGATGATAAAAAGCATATTCTCCAAAATAATTCACCAAAGCTGGGAATGGACTGTGTGTCACACCATTTTTTCTACAACAATGCAAAGTGAAACAATATGGTGACTTTGTTCTTAGAAGAAAGTTGGTCATATTGTTCTTGAAAGCAACTTCAGTGTTGTTGTTTGCATTGAAACAAAAACATTCTTGATGATTTTCTGGAGTCTTGTTTCTGCAAACATTTTCCTAACTCTTATTCCAGATATACACAACGTAGGCCACAGAGTTGCATACACTCCTCAGAAAAGCCTTGATTATAGTCTTCAAAGTCCATCCAAGAAGGACTGCCAAATAGTAATTCTTAATATGACAAAAGGAGAACATGAGGAATAGTCATATTCACTTTATTTAACTCATTCAATTTAATTTTAATTGCATTTAAATGAACAGTGGATTAAATCAAATTTAGCTTTTATGGCCTGGCCCCATCTATATTTTGGAGTGCAGCCTCTGGCATGAGACTTAAAGGTCAATTGCGGCCTCAGCCCAAAAAAGATTGCACATATTCCCGACATATTAAAAAAAAAAATCAGGAAATAGAATGCTTTTGGTATTTGATATTTGGGCTATACTAGATCAATTATCACCTATCCATTTCTCTGCCACATATTTTCTCAAATAGCTCCTAGATATCTTTCCATCTCTCCTCTCCCTCTCCTGCACCTCTCTCTCTCTCTGTATGTGTCAAGAAGGGAAAGAAAAGTTAAGGAAGCTTAAGAAAAACAGGCCCAGTTGTATTGAATCAGCATAAATGAATAATTGTGTTCTTGGTAATAAGAAGAAAGAATAAGAAGCCCTCAGGGAGAAGCGCAGGATATAAATCCAATAAAATAAATAAATAAATAAACTTCCAAGAAAAATTGTTAGGGTGACAAGTGGAAGGAGAAAGAGAAGGCAACAAAGTGGGTTTTGGTCTAAGGAAGATTTAAACATCAACTAACAGTCTTTCCAGATAGAGTAGACTGGAAACACAACCAGATGAACTAATTCCACTTGTAACACTGCTGTAGAAGATGACCAATTAGGCCAAGGGAGGGGGTCAAATGCACCATAAATCACAAGTCCGTGCGTGCCCGCAGAGATCTAAGTCCAGCCCACATTGAAGGCCTCTCTTATCTCCAGCTCATTTCTCTTAATGGGTAGTTGGTCAGATTCTTGTAGAGAGCTTAAGCCTCATTTGAATTGCCTGAATCTCCTGATTTCTTCAGCACTTGATAGCTATATTAACAGAATCTTGTGGTGCCCAATAGGTGGTTCTGGGTATTCTTGGTTGTCACCTGGCTTGGAAAAGGATTAGATGTGGGGACAAGGTTAAAGGAAGAGTTGGAGGCTAGAATTGGGCTGTTAGGGGATGAATTGTTATTTTTTTTAATATTCAAGTTTAAATTGTAACTTTAATGATGAATTTAAAAATTCATAATATAGAGGAGCATTCCTCTTTGTACTCCAGGAGAATACAAGTATATTTGAATACTGTAGAACTGCATTCCTGTCTTCTATTCACAAACCCCCAAATAATCAGTACCAATTTTCTGTGTTGGGTTATAACCTAGGGTTATAATTTGGAATAACATCCCACCAGAGAATGGCTCCCACCTTACCTGTCTTTAAGTATCTCTTATAAACTTGATTTTTCTCTAGGTCCTTCAAGTCTGACATGAATTGACAGCTGCTAAGGATAGAGATAGATGGTTTTGTTCCCAGAATGACACTGTTTTATGGATTCTTATTAATTCTCTATTGTTATTAGTTCTCTCCCCACCTCTCTCCCTTCTCCCTCCTTGCTTCTCCCTCCCTCTCTCCCCCCCCTGTTTAATTTTGTGAAGCCACCCAGATTAATTTCGAGTGAAGTGACCTAGAAATGTAACAAACAAACAGATTTGCATAGAGATAATTGGGCTTATTTTCACATAGTCATTGTAGAAACAGCCATTCAGTTTTCAGCATGGACCATGTCACTTTCTTTTTTTATTGGAAGAAAGTTTGGGGAGCCATAAAGCAAGGAAAGTGATTGAGGTACTTGACGTATTCCTTGAAAATATACAATGAACATTCATGTTTGAATTACTTGAAATTCCTAAATGAGAGATCAATGCTCTGGGCCTCCTAGTTTTGGTTCCCTTGATAAGCAGAAATGTAAGTGCAAAAGAAACAGCATGTACTATATATTAGAAACATGGGGGTGTATGTGCATGGTGGATTGACTAAGTAACCCTATTGAATAATTTGGTTTAGTCTGAAATGATAGAATCATCCTTTGGGGAACATTTGGAGGAAAGGAATTGAATTAATATGATCATTGGAGAGTGAAGTAATAGATTTTATCATCTTGTGTAAGGTAAACTGTATTAACATATGCAGATTGATGAACGGGAAGGGGACAAGCAATCAGTGTAACTCTGCCATTTGTCATATTTATGGAATTCAAGCTTCAATTCATATACAGAATTATCCACTGCTGCTGTTGCCCTGTTGCCCAAAGCCAGAAATGTCTGGAGATTATCCAGACTACCCAGGAGCCTTGGTGAAGTAGGATAACATTGGCTTGCAAGCAAGTAAAACCTACAAGTTTCTCATGTGGATAAGGGTGATTGCTAAAGCGGCATGGGGTGGGGGTTTAAAACAGATCCTGCTACACTACACATTGGTATAAAGGTTTTGCATTTGATTCTGTCGCTTTCTGGAAATCTTCGGTACTGACTATAGACATCATATTCAATTTCAATCTTTGTGGTTTTTATTTCTTAGCACTGATATGTGTAGATGCTCCAGCTCTTTCCATTCACCTTTTTGAATGACAGCTCTGATGCAACTCTCGTTCAGAAGGCAGGTCTTGCTCAAAGCAACAATCTCTTAAATTAGGCAAGATTTTTTTTTCCATATAGGAGGACACCTTTTCACCAGGCAGGACCCACATTTAAGTGCCATGCTTGGGAAGCACTCCCAAAAGCTTATTCAATTTGAACTAATTACTCTTCGTTATAATCACTTCTTCCCACATATTTATATTTTTTGTCTTCTCTGTCATTAAAAAATTATAGTTGGGTAGCATCTTTGGGAGAAAACTGTTGTGGCCCTTCAACCAGAGCTGGGATATACCTGCTCTTCGTACTCAAACAGGATATTGAAAACCATTTCCAGTGAATGAGGTTGACAAAATCAGAAATGAGGAAGTGATAGGCCATCTGGGAAAGCCAAGGGAAATCATCAAAACCATAAAAAAATCTTTGCCATTAGAATATTTTGCATATGTGATGTGACACCCAGAAAAATACAGCATACTTCACTTATTCCTCCAAGGAAAGATTGAAGGCAAACGAGGTCCAGGCAGAAGAAGAACATCATGGCTTCAAAATCTAAGGGACTGGTTTGGACAAAACTCAACAGCATCTTTTCATGCGGCTGTTGATAAAAATAGGATTGCCAACATGATTGCCAATGTCCGATGACAGATATGGCAGAAGAAGAAGTGTACGGAGTTTGCCTGTTGCATACTCTCCTGTGATATAGTATCTGATCTGTGAAAGCTTAAAAGACAAAAATCCAAGCATGGACAGGAGTAATCGATTTACACATTTTCTCTGAAGTAACCCTGTGCACTGCAAAATTTAGCATTTCAGAGGGCAGTAAGTCCTCTGTATAAAAAACCCACAATCTATTCCTTTTTCCTAGAATGCCCACATTTTCACTCTGAAAACTGACTTGTTTTTGACATATGACAGAAAGGTATAGTGTGAAATGGCATTTGGATCTGCCAATCAAAGGAGCAAGAGATGGAAACTTAGCTAACTTAGTCAACAATGTTGGATTTTTACCCTCTCCCCCCCATGCCTCTTTTCCCACTTCTTAGTGTAAACATCAATGACAGCTAGAGGTTGACCTTAGTTCAACTGTTTTCTTTTTCTTCGTTGTCTAAAGACAAGGTCTACCTAAACTTGTCAGTTGGTTGAGGAAAGGATTTTACTAAAGGCTTTAAGTGTCTTAGAAACCAAGATCTTATCAACGCCTGGGAAAAAAACACAATGAAGCTAGATAGAACAATATAAATAAACAAGAAGTCAACTGAGCTGAATAGAAAGGTCACTTAAAGATACAAAACTTGCTGTTTTTAAAATAAAGGATTATTTATATCTTCAACCTGAATGTTTAAGGATTATTTCAGTTGTTATTTATTTATTTATTTTATTTATTTATTTATTAGATTTGTACCCCGCCTCTCTTCACCCAGAAGGGGAACTCGAGGCGGCAAACAGTTACAATAAATACA
>JANHGC010003894.1:29551-41158 GCA_027560395.1 Boaedon fuliginosus | reverse complement strand
AGCACGCTTTTGACAGGCATTCGGAAAGCGCGCCCACGAAGCGGGTAACCAGCGAACCGGGAGAAACCCATCCCTGATTCAGAGCAAAATTAGCTTCATAACACATAAACTTATTATGCAGCTCAATCATAGTAATCCACCTACTGATACTAAACAAAAGAAAATCCATTCTGAGGAACTATTAAAAGCATTGCACTAACATTCTAATAAGATTAAGAAAATTCAAGATAAACAAAGGGCACAAATTATTATCATCACTTGTGTTTTTTTCAATAAGCAGAACCTGGAATAGTATACATATTTATAAACATAGCCAGCTCAACTTTGTGGGAAATGTTCAGCACCTGCATAAACAGAAACAATTTCATTAATAAGAAAATTAATTAGAAATGTTCCGGAATATATTACTTTCTATGCTAAAATGGTATAGTATTTGAGATAATTTGGCAAAACATGTGAGATATTCAACCCAGACAGTAATTACCTTGTCCTCCAACTGAATTATACACCTGTTGCTCGGCTATCTTGCTTTCTATTCTGGGAAAACAACTCCCAACTGCTTTCCTTCATGGAGATGTCTTGTTACACACATACACACAGTTACACACAAAGTTAACACATAACAAACAGGCACACCAATTTGTCCATCCCAAATTGTATAGATAAAAGTCCTATCCTGGAGCAACCATGACCTGGATGACTGAGAATCTCTACAGACTTTTAGCTATACAGTTTGGGATGGACACCCTTTGAATCATGTGGGAGTAGGAATGGATTGCCAGAGAAAAAACTGCAGACTACAGGAACCAGTAGCACTATCAGGCCACTGTGAGGACACAGATCAACATCCAAGTGCTTCTAGACCCTCTAAAACGGGTGTCAAACTCACAGACCACAGGCCAGATGCATCACACACTGGCCATGTCCAAACCCAGTTTAGCGAAGGAGGGCGAAGTTGAGATACATCACGTGTTGACACCGTGACAATGCAAGTTTGACCCCCTGACACCAAGGAATATAAATCCTTCTATTCCCCACTATCTTGTCAGAGCTGAAGAAGCTTCTTGGATGAGAAGCTAAACGTCTTCAAAGAAAAAAACAAGTAAGTCCAGTTGCCTCCTGAAAAATCACCTTTGGGATTACCAGAAGAACAAAACCACAGAAAAGGCAAAAGTATACTGTGAATGAAAATCATGCCAATCTGACCTGCTATTGTAAATCAGAACCAACAAAGCAGGGATACCTAAAGCAAACATTTGAACATTGAAAAGAATTTATTCAGATTCAAATATCATTGAATAATGATTAGCAGAACAAAGGGGATTAATTATCAAAACTAAAGTATTCAGAAATGCAGAATTGATTTAGAAAAATTGTGAAAATAGAAGATGGAAAATGGAAGAAACAATAGTAGAAGTAACTCTGTTAACAATTGAAAATAATAAAGGAAACCACTTATATGAATCAGAGAAACAATAATTTAGAAGAATTACAAAAGAACCAGTATAGGCTGGCACTGAAACTGCATTTAAGTACTGAATAGTCTTAACTTTTCAACAGATGCAGTAGTATGTTTTTTTCTCACTCCTTCATTAGAACAGGACATTTTTATGTGAACCACAGAATCATCCAAGTTTAGTTCTATTGGCTACATTGTGTGCAGTTTCCAATTCTTGCACTACAAAATATTAACAATATTACATTTTGTAAGAATCTCTGCCCTACAAAATAATTTGATAGTGGAGGTATGTTTTAAAAAGAAACAAAACACAAGTAAATGCAATCATGGAAAAGTAATTGACTTTTAATGCAAACACTGTTCTTAAAACAAAAAACACCTCCTATTATCATGAGACTGAGACAGACTTAAATGATCAGAATTAGGTTCTCAAAAAAATATAAGAAATAATATACTGTTATCTCAGTTGGCCTGAGTTCAGGGCAAAACAAGTCCAGTGTATGCTTCCCTTGGAGGATTATATCTAAAATATTGAACAGTTCAAAACCTGTAGACATGGAATTGCTACTCCTCTACGATGACTGCAACGTTTCTTGGTCCATCTGACCCTTTCATTTCACATTTTATTAAACAAATCAATAAATGAAACCTGGATGTGTCGAAGTAACTACTTTGTAAAATCATCAATGATTTTTATTTTGAAACTTTGTGAACAGAGGCTAAAAATGCTGCAGCAAATATACAGGGTTTTATCTCCCACTCACAAAGAATCACAAACTTGGAAGTGATCCCTCAAGTATATGTCAAATCTTACTAAAACACCTTTGTATCATAAGAATTCCTGCTTTATGTCCAGAAATAACTAGAGGATGGTTAAAAACCTACTTATAAACAATCATCTATATAAGCCTGTGGTTGCTTTGGATAAGTATGTGCATAAATAACTGAAGCCTGTTTTTTTTCTATGTTATAAACAGCTAATACTTATTCTGCAAAGGCTGAGACCATTAGAGGTAGTCCTCAATTTACAACAGTTTTATTTATTTTATTTATTTTATTTATACCCTGCCTCATTTCCCCAGTCAAGGGGAACTCGAGGCGGCTAACAACAATAATATAAAAACAATCAATACAATATAAAATATTAAACAAGGCAGTCAACAAAACATTCAAGGGGGAGAGATAGTTAATTCCAGGTCCACCGACAAAGCCAGGTCTTCGTGGCTTTTCGGAAGACCAACAAGGTGGGGATGGTCCTAATCTTAGGGGGAAGCTGGTGCCAAAGGGCCGGCGCTGCCACAGAGAAGGCTTTAGCGCAGGGACCTGCCAGCCGACAAATTTCTGGCATTCAAAGTAACAACAGCACTGAAAAAAATGACTTATAACTGTTTTTCCCACTTACAACCATTGCAGAATTCCCATGGTCATGTGATCAAAATTCAGATACTTGGCAAGTGACTAGTATTTATGATACTCGCAGCATCTCCAGGTCACGAGATCACTTTTTTCAACCTTCTGACAAGCAAAGTCAATGGGGAAGCCATATTCATTTAACAATTATGTTAGTAACTTAACAACTGCAGTGATTCACTTAACAACTATGGCAAGAAAAAACAGCATAAAATTCACTTAGCAACAGAAATTTTGGGCTGAATTGTGGTCGTAAATCAAGGGTAACCTGAATTTGCCTCAGTACTTAAAGCACACAATCCAACATGAGCTTTTAGTAAAGCTGACTCTAAATTGGCATTTCTTGCTAAAATTAAGCAGTACACATTTCAAGCCTGTGGAATAATTAAAATTCAACAATGTTTCCTAATTTTGCTCCCTTCACTATCTTTATTAAAAATAAGAAATAATTATCTTTATCCAAGGGGAATTTTTTTATTTCCCAGCCACCATAATTATCAGCCAAATCACGGGAATATTAAATCTGCATTTTTATAACTACTTATAATGCTTTAATTTTCAATTAGAAACCTCTCCTCTTCCTGTTTATGAATCTAAACAAACCAGCTTGAATTATGGAATATTTTGTAGAATATGGAATACTGTATGGAATAGTTACCAAATCATACAACATTGGACAGTAAGACAGAGATGTTTTATCTTTCTTTGTAGGAATGTTAGAAGTGTTGTTGTTTAATGTAGTTCTTTCATAGCTAGATTTAAGAACTGTTTGCTAAGAACCAAATCTGAAAACTAATATAGGAAAAATGAACTAATGCAAATTTTACATAAAGAGTGAAACCTAGAGTTATTATCTCATTATATTCTTATCTTTTACTATTGGGCTTACTATTTCTAACTTTCTTTCTGTGATTTATATAGCCTGAAAGGGAATAATATAACAGCATGCATATATGGGCAGGGGCAGGGGTGGAGAGGTGGCAGTTATTATCCATCAGGACCTTCATCCACAGGTGGGCGCTGCTCCAGAGATTGTTGGGTGCGAGTCTCTCCTCTTGAAGTTGGACTCAGGGGTTCAGTTGGGCTTGTTACTTATGTACCTGCCTCCCAGCTGCATGACAACAACCTTGCCTGTGCTGCTCGAGGTGGTAGCTGGAGTGGTGGTGGAGTTCCCTAGGCTGATGGTGCTTGGGGACTTCAACCTCCCGTCCCTTGGCAAGACCTCTGATGGGGCCCAGGAGTTCATGGCCTCCATGGCAACCATGGACTTGACCCAAGTAGTTCAGGGCCCGACGCATAGAGTGGGACACACAGTTTTTTTTTAAAAAAAGAATTTTTTATTAGTTTAAAAAATAAACATTAAAAGGAGTACATTGTTTTGTCTGCGTTGGTGTGGTTCGTGCTTCACTTTTTCCCATTTACTATTACCTATAACTATTCCATAAATTTTCACAATTTAACCATTTTTATAAACTAAAATTCATTTCCATGTTCCCTAAACTTTTGGGAATGCAAACGATGTTACTACAATCAATTACTATATCTTCTAAAATATAAGAATCATTTCTGTTGCCCTTCTATTTCTCCATTTAAATTCATTTTCATACCAATGCGTAATTGGGTAACATGAAGATACTAAGAAAACAGCTGATACAAAATAAAAAATTATAATAATCAATTTAAAATTTCTCTAAATCTCCATAAACTTTAAAAACAATTTATGTTCTTTCTTGCAATTCTAGAATGTCACCCTTCATCTCTAGTCTCTCTTTAATTTTTTTTCATCCAAGGGATCCCCCTGCGTCTTCTTCTTTCCAAGGTACCTTGCATCAACCCCTCGACCCGTTCCAACAACTCTTTCCAGTGATCTTTTCCTTTTTTTTTTTGTTAATTCAGTCTTTTTAACCTTTCCAAACTCTAAATTTTCCTGAGGGCTCTGTAACTTCAGTTGGCCTCCTTTATTTCCCAGTTTCTTTTGTAAATATTTTGATTTAATTTTCCTTTCCGCCATTTTAGTTCCTATTAGCCCGAGTCATCATCTCTTCTTCCTGATTCTCCATCTCCTCCACCTCCTTTTCCAATAATGGTAACTCTCCACACATCACTTTTCCTTCTACTATTTCAAGCCATCTGTCCCAAGCATTATCAAATCTTTGTAATAATCCTTTCTATAAGGTACTCATCTCTGCTAGATCTTCTCCTAATGTTGTCTCTCTTTCTGAAGATGTGGTGACATCCAGCTTCTCTTCCATCTTGCTCTCCGCCCTCACTATCTTTTTTTTTCTTTTACAATCAGTCAAATATCAGTCAAATCTCAATCCACTCACTTTCTGGCCACTTCCAATGGATAATTTACAGTCTTTTAGGGTCTCTTAGCTGTATTACAAGGTATTTCCATAATCTAGTTTCTTCCTCAATGCGAGGTTCTCTCAGTCTTCGCCGTTTTACTTATAGCCAATCACCAGCCAATCAATTATCACTGGGCCAATCTCCACTCATAATCAGGAATCACACTTTCAATTTGATGTATCAGATTGCTCCGAGACCGACCTCCATGCAGTCCTTTATCTTTTCTTTCCTTCTTCCGTAGTTGCTCCCAACTTAATATGGTTTTGCAGCCACTTTTCTTTCTACCGGTATGGAGCTTGAAAAACACAGGGCCAAACAGGGAGATGGCATATTCCCCTCGGTTCCCGGTTTACAGTCCTCTTTCCCCTGTCCCTTCAGATCAGGGTTAGACCCCTCTGGGTCCCTGGTAGATAAGAATTTTGGGAGTTTTCACAGAGCCCTGTCAAAACTCAACCAATCCCACTCAGATGCAGACCCACCCCAACCTAATACTTGACCAGATAGAAAAATATATGTCAGCATCATGACCAGATGGATTCATAACTGGCTGACCAATCACACTCAACATGTGGTCATTAATATTTCCTGCCTACTTTCTTCTTTTAAAATTTGCCCAATGATCAAGTGACTGTCCTATATCAAAGCAGTTTAACTAAGAATCAATGTATATGGTAGCATCATCTGTAGAATTAAGAAAGCCTCAGGAGGATTTGGAATAAGTATATTTCCTTATTTTTGTTGCTGTCCATTCAACACACAAAGCCTTAAATAATATATTTGCCCAACATATTGAATAAAACTGATAAACTACATTTTTGCTCGATACAACATTTACATCAGGAATGCAACATAACATGTATCTTTAATGTAGCTTTTGTTGGCATGTTGTCCAAGTCTTATATTTGTGGTTTATAGCTTATTCTAACATATTCATTATTTGTTCATAGATTTGCTAACATTTTAATTTTAGTTTTCTAGAACAAGAGAAAGTTTCTTCCCCTGAGTTCCCCACCACCAAATATACCTGCCTCCCTGAATATTTAGCAACTCCACCACCTATAAATATGGCAGGGATTTTTAGATGCAGCTGTGGTTTTTTTTCCATCCAGGGTGATGTGTGAATTGGCTCCATTTCTCTGTTTAGAAAGAAAAGTGCCTGTCACCTAGCAATCGATAAGAATTCATTTGGATTTCAAAGCAATGGCAAGCAATCAGGAAGAATTCATTAGGGAGTTTGTAGGCTATGTCATACAGTCTTCCGCAGCAATTCTACCATCACTCTGCATTCATTTAGTGCTATTTTCTGTTGGAAATAATGAGCTGTGGAAAGACTGTTAGCAGAGACTAATGGAATAAAAATGCATTTCCATATTGTAAATACTTTCTGCTAGAGATCTTCACTACTTGTACCAGAAAAGATGTAAAAGAACATCTCTCTCCCTATCCTTCGCCTGAACTTTTCTGGTTGAATGAGTACACCTCAATTAAGTATCCGATTAGAGATGAACAAACTCAGAATTAGAATTTTTAAGATCCTTCTGACTTTACCTTCTTCAAAATGTCAGTGGTTTAATTATTGCATTGTTTCCAACTGAGTACCATTTACTCAGGAATGCAGCTACTTAGCAAGAGTTTTACTGTAATTGGATCTGTGTAAAATTCCTCATCCATTATTACAGTCGAGGTTTTTATAGGACATTTTTACTTTGGACAAAAAGATTCCCCCTTTATATTCTCCTCTCTGTGTGTTTTAAAGAACTTGGGCTTTTAAAAATGTTTCTTGACCTTTTTAAATGTGGTCTTAAAGATTGTTTCTCAGACTAGAGCCAATAAGAGACAAAGTCATATACTTCTAACAGAAACTCAAAATGGTGTTTGCCAGAAAGCATATTCTAAATAATAATGAAGCACATCTGGGTACATCTGAGTACCCAGAATCTCCTAGAAATAGTACTAAGGGCTAGACTTCCTTGGTTCTGGTATAAAGAACATTCAATGTTGCTGGGGGTTTTTTTTAATGGATGTTCTCAAGACCTCATGATTCATTGCCAAAATTCATTCAGCCATAGCCAGTCATCTGCAGAAAGATGGCAGTTGGATCATTTTGTCAGGTCAACTAAATTTCATTTTTGCTTTCGTTGAAATTCTTTGCTCCTTTGAATGGAAATTCAGACCAATAGATGAGAAGGTTACATCATTACATAGAATCATAATGAATTCAAATGCATAGAAATTTTCTCCTGTGAAGTATGATCCATCTCCATACATTTGTTCTTTTGTGATAGGAAAAGTTAGCTCTTAACTCAGGGGTGATAACTGCAATGCTAATGGAGAAAGAACTAGGATTTCATTCATTTATTTGCCTATCAAATTTAGATATCTCCCCTCTCCCTCATAAGTGACTCTGGGCAATTGGTACTACATGTATTTTACAGCTTCCTTCCAATGCAAACAGTCTGATTGTCTTTTTCCTGTGCCTTTTATTAATTGGAATATCTTCTTCTGGGAGCTCAAGATGGCATATGACAATGGCTTTTTCAAAGCTTTTCTTCACATTAGAATATGCCAGGTATACTGAGATGATGAACCAGACTGGCGTAGTGGCCTGGTGGTGAAGGTGCTTGCCTCCAACTCAGAAGGTTGAGAATTCAATCCCAGGTAGTAGCAAATGTTTCTCTCCAAAGGCGCAAAGAAAAAAAATATCTCTGTGAACGCCACATAGGCATCAAGAAAGGCATCTGCACAATAAATGCTCAACTCAATCCAGTTGCCCTGACTCTACCCCAAACTAAGGAATCACATAATAAAAAGCAAGCTTTATTGAAATGATAGATAGTGACTGGACCAAAGTCACCTTGCATACAAATTCACCCTGTATATAAAATCACTGGATACAAAGTCACGTTGTGTCCATTCCCATGTTAATTACTAGTGCCCATCGTTATCCATATAAGAGACTCATATTTATGAAGTATATGCATTAAAAGATTTGTGTAAAATAAAATATGTCAAAAAGTGGCTTTAATAATTAGATAAGGCAATAGGAATATCTTTTACAATTCACAAATGTTTAGTTAGAATTTGTCCAATTTTTGAGATTTTGTATTATTATTATACAATGGTAGTACTTACCTTTGTCACTAGGTGGAGATTTCACAATATTAATATCTGAAAAAAGAATAAGGGAGGAGCTTATGTGAGTATAAAAGCTTCTGAGCATATGATAGTTTTCACTTTTGTTATAATGCCTAGGTGGTCAGAAGTCTTACAGGCTTGTAAGTTCTCAGTACTATAGTTAAGGCCTATATTCATATTTAATTCATGTACATAGTTCTATTTTTGTAAATAAATATGTTTAGCTTTTTGAACTATTGTTTGGCATCTAATTTTTTTGGGGGAAAGGGAGCATCTCTCATAACATAGACACTCTAAGAAAATATTAACACCAATATCTATTGTTTTCAATGTTTAGTTGACACCATGTAGGCCCTTCAGTCAATCTGGCATTTGCTCTAACATTTATTGACATAGAACAGACATCCACTTCCTCCTTTAGTTCCCTTCAACTCTGAAATCCAATATACAAAAGACTGAATCTTAAATGAAACAGCTTCTCACAAAAGAATTAGACTGTATCAGCCAAGATTATCTATCCTACCTCCCATTTGTATAGGTGTCTATGTAGGTGTATGTGAGGAAGAGATATACTGTAGTATGTATAATACTGTATTAATCCAAAATATTTTCCCATTTTAATTAAAACTGAATCCTAAATGCAAATGTCATTGAAATTGAGATGAATGTGTAAACTGCTTCTTAGACAATCTGCCCAAACATGTTAAGGAGGGCAGAGACTGTAATATGAAAGTTGATGTCAGCATTCCAACTAAACTCTCCATGCGATTCAAAATTCCAAGACAAAGTTCATCAAACTTTTAGAGAAGTCATGTTGGCACATCTGGGAAAATCCTGAATCTGATTTCCTGTATTTTCCTCCCTTCCACACAAAAACTCACACCCTGACCCAATTTATGACTCCCCAGTCACATTAGCCAATCCACCTCATTTCAAACTACCCCCAATTCCAGTCATTCCCTTTCAAACTCCAGCAACTCATCCCTGATCTCTGGTGAAAGAATGTTGTTGTGGCCATGCTCCCTTTATCACTCTCCCGTTCCCACAGCTTGCCCATCCCCCACTGTGGCAGCCCTGAATCTGAATCAAGATAGATCCAGGGCTGACATTGATAATGCCCCCTTTTTTGGAATACCATTTATAGACCACAAATATTGTGGGCATTTTAATTGATTATTGCGGCAGAATGTGGGGGGAAAACTTCAGTTTTTTGTGTGGGAAGTACAGCATGACCAGTGAAAGCTCAGATCAATTTCACATTTTTCTTCTATTGTTTATTAAACTTTTTTCCACCATCACAAGAATCAACATATTAACCTGTAACTCCAGAATCTATAACCTCTTCCACCCTGCATTTTTAAAATGTGTGTGATGCTGTGGTGGCATGGAGTCTACCGAGAAGTGTTATGAACTTGGAGAGAGAATCTGTTTTTATCAGTTCCTAATAGTTTTAGAATTCCTCTTCTGGATATTTAAATCAATCCATATGGAGATTTCAGATAGATTATGAAGTAAAATAAAAAACTCCAACTAATCCAAGAAAACTTATATCACAGTTTTAACAAACAGTTTATGGCTTCTAATGACTAGAACACCACCAACCATCTGGATAAAAGGTTGAAGGAATACAGAATACCTCATTAATTGATCATGGAGATAATGCCTGTCTTTATTCTTCCATGACTAAAATCCTTATATTACCCCTGATTCCAAGACTTTAGTAAAAATATTCAAGTATTCATACTGAGGCAAATATATTCAAGCCTCCAAGTCAAGTTCAGCTCAGCTCCAAGACACTTCTATTCTTCCTATTTTTCTTTCAAATTTCTTTCATGTTTCTCCTAAGAAATACCTAGGCTATTAGCATTTCAATATATTTCTCACCTCAGGAAACAAATTTTGTTGGCTGTAATATGGAAGTGATTTGTGATTACCTTCATTTTTTGTGTTCTCTGAGCTTGCTTTTCCTCCTGTTACCTTGACAAGTTCAACCACAATTTCAACTGGAAAATTGTAGACATCTTAGACCATGCCAGATCCAAAAATGCAAAAGAATGCCTAGAAGCATGGAATTTTGACACATGTCATAAACAAACAATCAGATAAACTCACCCACAAATCACTCAAGTGGCAACCAGAAAGCAAAGAAAAGAGACAGGCAGACCCAAACATACTTTTCTTCACAAATCTTCACAAAAACCAGCACCCAGATAACCAGATAAGCAGAAACCAGCATCAAATAAACAAGAACAATTAAAGACGAAATCAAGTAATATCCAAAAAGAAATAAAAAAAGAAATAATACCCAACTAAGACTAGTCTGATAAACTACCACATATCAGCAGGCAGCAAATTGCACTTCACCTATGCCCTAAGGATGTTACCTAGTCTGGTGAAATGTCTATAGGAATGAAAGCAAGTTTGGAGAACATCAGGAACCTAAAATTCAACCCATATTCTCCTCTATGGCACAACCAGGATTATCTGATGGATGGTTTCCCATTCAAATAATATCAGCCTGATTCTGCCTTTGACTGTAGACAAGGGCAACCGGACAATAACCACTGCTATAACCAGTATGTACACATTTTCTTATGGACCATAGCCACACTATGTCCTAGTGCTAATCTACATATACTGGGCTAGAAGTACCAACCTACCTATTTCTCCCAGCCAAATCTCCATTACATTACCTGAGGAGCCATCTTTTTCCAAGAATCCCTACCCATACAATTCAATCCAGTAAGATTGGACATGTTGCAGATTCCATCAGTCAAAGAGTGTCAACTGGCATTCTAGAAGACAGGACTCTGGTGGAATATTCTGTTTTGTGGAATATTCTCTCCTTGGAGATTAGAATAAACCCAACACTGTTGGACTCTCATAAAGTTTTAAAAACTGTGTCCCTGGGTCTTTGTGTTAAGCGGGCCATTTCTTGGCTTTACTGTTAGTTGATTTAGTATCTTGGCTGCCAGATGTATTTATTTTTTGGATGTTTTTATTGTTTTAACAGTTTTAAGGTTTTAGAGTTGTAAGCCACCCAGAGTCACTTGGCTGAGATGGGCAGCTGTAGAAATTGAATAAATCAACATAATTTGTTCCATGACCAAAATTTGACTGTTCTCTGCTTTACTTTGAGCTGATTTAATAATACAAAAGAGCAAAGATGCATTCATAGCTGAAATCACTTACTAAGGCTCAAAAGATACAAGGTGGTTTTTTTAACCACTACTGAGAAAGCATTTACTGTATCA
>JANHGC010003894.1:8958-22695 GCA_027560395.1 Boaedon fuliginosus | reverse complement strand
TTTCAAGCCTGGTGGCATAAGGGATTCTATTTTGGGTAGAGGAGTGAAGTACTCTTCTTGTGAAATACCTCTGGACCTGCTTGATCATGTTAATGTCCAATATACAGTGCGGATTCCAGGCGGAGAGCTATATTCAAGAATTGGTCTGGCAAAGGTTTTGTATGCCCTAGTTAGTAATACCATGTTATTGGAGAAGAAGCTTCATAAAGAAGTGATTTTTTTCCCTTCATCGCAATGTATAAAAAATTCACAATTCAACTACATGTATTCTTTTATTGGTAAATCAAGATTGTTAGAATCAAAAGTTGGGTCATCTGATCAAGATTAAAATAGATATATTATCTCTAGTAACTATTAATGGACTTTTGCTGATGAGGACTGAATTATGAGGTTTTAAAGATTTGTTTATAGATAAGATGCAACATAGGAAAACACTTGTTATATTTAAGAGAAGATAATAAGTTCCTAATGGTAACTGACAGTAGTGTCCATGTTTTTTTTAAGTTTTTAAACTTTTATTTAAAACTTCCCTTAAAGTTTGAAGGAAACTTATCTCTTACAAAAAGCTGTTTTTGCAAAGATTCTTAAAACTAAAGCTATAGAAAGTACTGGTAGTTAAGAAGCAAATTTCTGGAAATGATTAAGAAACTAGGCTTAGCAAAACTTGTGTTCATATAGGTCAGTGGTGACGAACCTTTTCGAGTTCATGTGCCAGAAGTCTGTCTGTGCCCACCCACCCCCGCACATGAGCACACGCTTCCCCCTCCATGTACAATCTTTCCTCTTCCGAAAAACAACTGATCGGAGCTGCCCCATCAATCAGCTGTGCTTTGGAAGAGGGAAGAAAAGCAAGTAATAGAGCCAGGCTGGGTGGGTGGGCTATTTTTCAAGCTGCAAATTGTGGGAGGCGTGTCCACATGTGCGTGGGGCGACAGCTCGCATACTGGGAGGGATGGCTCTGCGTGCTACTTCCGGTACTCATGCCATAGGTTTGCCACCACAGATATAGGCTATATGAGGGCTACGAGCTTCTCACAACCTCAGTTCCTGCATTCTACTGTAATGGTGTGTCAGAATGATTTTGAGGGAGGAGGGGAAGAAATAGTACCAAGGGAACAATCAGACAAGAGAGGGAGGAGTCCACAATTGCTGAATGGTCAGAGAAAGAAACTTAAGAGGAACACACACTAATTGACCAGATTGTCAAAAAAGACAGTAGGTGAATTGTACTTGCAAGATTGGTGTCAGTTTTCCTAGGTAATAATATAGAAACACAACCAGATGAGCTTATTCTACTTTATTTGAAAGATAAATTAATAGAATCTTGTAATCTTGAAAGACCCTTATGAGCTGTTTGGAATACAAATAGGCAAATGTTTTCTGGAAATCATTTTCTGACCAGAATTAACCTTCTGCCCACCAATCTCCATCACAATGTTGTTCTTACTCCTTCAGGGACATCTAGTTCATCACAAATCCTCACCAGAAATCCAAATGAATACTTCTGATAGCATAGATAGCTAAGATATATTGTGTTCAAAAGGGCCTATTCACAAAACAGTTTGTGCATTGTCACATTTCTAAGACAAACTCTTAAAATTATCATTTTCATATGTACTATTACTATTTATTGTCTTATGCAGCCAGCCACTTGGATCTTTACAAAGCCTTCATAATATCATTAAAAGCATTCAAATGCATCATAAAATAATCCTAAAGCAAATGAAGCAGACAGGCTTAAATTATTCATTAAAGCAACTGAGGGAGTGGAATGATAGAGCTACATAGTTGGCTGTAATTGGAATATTATAAGCAATCATCTAAGTAAAAGCAAAAGATACAGGCTGGATAATCACAATTTATACAATAGCACAGACTTGACAATCATAGGAACATTCAGGATGGCTTGTGGCTTGTAGAATTAGGAGCATTCTCTAATGCTTTTATTATATTCTAGAGATTCAAATGTCCAATTAACTGCCTAAAGTGATGGGCAGGGCCTAGATTATACAGAAAGAGCAAACCAAATTTGTGAAATTAATTGATTGATAGAATAAACTAGAGACACCAGAGGTGAGTGTTCAATATCATAAAGATCACAATAAAGGATTGCCAATGGCCTATTCAGATTGTCTTGTTTCCTCAACAGTTCTGCAACTGTTCTTTGCCTTTATCTCTATACTGGCTTCAGAGAGACTGGCAGAAATCCAAAAGTTGTCAAAACACCATTTTCATTGAGGGCACATCGAGGCTGTAGTTAAACTCGATGGGCTGGGCAACTGTGTGGGTGTGCCCAGCTTGACGCCAGTCACTAGGCATGACTGACTGGGTGGACATGTCCAGATTGACGTCACTCCCAAACTGCTGGCATGTTTCCTCTTTGCATTGGGTAGACTGGGGTAAAGCCATGCTTGCCTGATCTTTCCTGTTTGCATTGGTAGACCGGGCCAAAGCCACACTTGCCCAAAGTTTCCTCTTCACATTGTGTAGACCGGGCCAAAAAGATGTGGGCCAGCCCCTTACATTCTCCAGGCCATCCCTACTGGATCTGACCACATTGTGGGTCAGATCAGGCCCACAGGCCTTGTGTTTGACACCCCTAGTCCAGAAAATAATCTGGTCTTGTGCCTTTCAGAGCTTTAAAGGTAAAGCCAGCATCCTGAATTTCACTTGAAAAACTTTTGAGAACTGGTGAAGCTTGTGCAGCAGTGGTACCATATATTTAGGTAAATTTTGATGTCCCCAAGATCATGGTCAACTCAATCAAAAGTCAAGGAGCTCAGGTATAGAAGCTACACATAAGGGAAACAATCTGATTGTTACAGCCTCATTTCATAAATAGGATCTTGCATATGTTTATATGCAAACCACTGCCACTGAAAGTCATCAGAGGTGCTCTAAACCTAGACTGTTTGTTAACCTTGATCAAACTCATTCATTAATATTCTTAAAATGAGAAATTGAAGCAAAAAAAAAATGTTGGCACATTATAAAAAATGAAAAAGTAGAAAAAGAATGATCAGGTAAAATATCAGTTTAATGAAATATGAAAACTCCAAAAGTCAAAATTTAGGATTATACAATCATATAAATATTGGAAAACAGTATATAAGCTTTCAAGTTGCCTAGAATGCATCAGCTGTGGTGGCACAGTGGTTAGAGTGCAATACTGCAGGCTACTTCTGCTAACTGCTGACTGCCAGCAGACAGGACCCATAGGAGGCCAAATCTGTGGGATCGAACAGAGCACTGGGAGGCGTAAGGTAGGAGAAGATGGTCTTGAAGGTACCCAGGTCCTAAGGGCTTTAAAGGTCATTACCAACAACTTGAATTGCACCTAGAAAGCTATTGGAAGCCAGTGCAGCTCGCGGAGGAATGGTGTTATATGGGTGCACTGAGGTACACCCTTAATCACTTGCACGGCTACATTCTGGATCAATTGAAGCTTCCAAATGTTTTTCAAGGGTAGCCCCAAGTAGAGCGCATTGCAGTAATCTAACCTCAAAGTGATGAGAGCATGAGTGATTGTGAGACGTCTTTTGGTCCAGGAAGGGGTGCACTTGTGCAAAAGTTCCCCTGGCCACAGTTGCCAAATGATGTTCCAATTGCAGGTGTGGATCCAGGAGGACTCCAAAGTTGTGCACTCCCAAGTTGCTCATCTATGCATACTGGATGGGGGTCAATCTCTCCCCATCTAGAATTAGAGATAGATATTCAACTGGACCACATGGAGGCAATGCCCAAAGCCATTCAATCTTGTCAGGGTTGAGTCTAAGGCTGTTGGTTCCATCCAGATCCTCACCGTCACCAGGACATCACCTCAATGGCATCACTAGTCCTGCCAGGGAAAAGTTATATAATTAGGTATCATCAATGTACTGACATCATCAATGTACTGGTATCATTAATGTACTGATGATACCCCACCCCTGTGATTGGGGGGTGGTCATCAGGAAATTCAGTCTTAGCAGGGAGTGATCTGACCATGGCAAGGGTTGGATGACTATATCCCCCAAATCCAGATCATGACACCATCGCTCCAAGATGAACACTCAGTCAAGTGTGTGTCCCACTCTATGGGTTGGGCCCTGAACAACCTGGGTCAAGTTCATGGTTGCCATGGAGAACATGAACTCCTGGGCTGCATCAGAGGTCTCACCAAGGGATGGCAGGTTGAAGTCCCCAAGCACCATCAGCCTGGGAAACTCCACTGCCAGCCCAGCTACTGCCTCAAGCAGCCCAGGCAGGGCTGTTGCTACGCAGCTGGGAGGCAAGTATGAAAGCAACAACCCCAGCTGAACCCCTGAGTCCAACTTCATAAGGAGACACTCACACCCAACAATCTCAGGAGTAGCAACCCCATGAGGTTGTAACTCCTGACAGATAATAACTGCTACCCCTCTGCCCCTGCCCCAGAGTCCCAGCTGGTCAGGGGTGAGTTCCTACCAGTTTGCTGATTACTCACTTTGTGTGTGCACTTCCCGATCACCTGTCAAATGCGTGCTGCATGCGATTGACTTTGAAATCTTCGTGGTGTTTTGCAAGCACTCTGATCCAACAGCTGCGCGGCAGCTATCCATGCGCAGCTATTGGATCAGAGTGCTTGCAGAACACCATGAAGATTTTGAAGTCAATCGATTTTGAAGTCAATCGATCCCTGGAGCTGGTGCATAACCTGAAACCTGGTGGGGCACATTTCGGTGAGCAGGACACCCCGCTCTTGTCCCAACCAGGTCTCAGTAATACATGCCAGGTCAGCCCTCTCCTCCAGGATCAGATTCCTGATCAGAGGGGCCTTATTCACCACTGACCTGGCATTAAAGAGCAACAGCAGGAGCCCAGGGCCCTGCATTCTCCAAGCCAACAGGCCCCTGAGATGAGCCAGAGGGGCCGGAACACAGTATCACTTCCAACCAGCGAGTACGAGTTCCCTGCGAGTGGCAGCAAAACCATGCAGCAAAGTTGGAGGAAAAAATAGAAGGAAAAGTTAATCATGTATGAATCTGTGATATTTGAAAGCCTCATTTGAAATACAGATTATCTAAGAGAAATGCAACTTACTGGTGATTATTTCCTAGCCACCCACTGCCTAGAAAACATGATTAATTTTAAAAATATAGCGCTCTTTACTGTAATGGAGAAAACCATGAGCAGCTGACCTTGGAACTTATTCAATTTGCTCTCCAGTTGGTCTCTATTAATTGGACAAGTTGATGTTTGCTCTGCTCTCCCCTCTTATGTTTTTATTTTTTAAAACCAGAGTTGAACTGGATTAACCTTCAATTCAAGGGTATTTGCAACTGTGGAGAGCCATGGAGATGGCCTGAAGGAAATATTCAGAAACCATTATAAAAACAAGAACAGAAGTACACCTGGAGCCTCGGGAAAGAAAATTGTTTTAGGAAGCAATTCAAGTTGACTCCTCCTTGATTCAGTGAGATATAAGAGGGAGGGGAGGAAAACACAAGCAGACTTGTAAGATTGTATTACTGGAGTCCATCTTAATAAAATTTAGTTGAAATCTTTCTTTGGAATTGGTTTCCTAATCTGGCCAACCTCGTAAGGCTGGCACAAACAGAGAACTATCTGCCAATAGTTTATGAAATAGAAGACTGTTCTCTATAATAGAAACAGCCACCTTATCACTCATGCGTACCAAAAGCTACTCATGCATACCAAAAGCTTGGAAACCATTAATTAAAATAATTTATTTTCTGATGAGACATGAAAAAGAAACTGCTCAAAATGCTACCACTGAAGGATGGAGCCTATTCAGTAATCTTTCCAGTGTTGGATAAAAACATTTATATCTTCATTGCGTTATTTTTATTAAGGTGTGCTTTCTTAATGTTCTTTATATTGATATTTTGATTTTTAATTCATGTTGTTATTCTGCTGTTGAAACTGCAAGGCAGCTTAAAGATCTTCTAAATTAATAGAAATAATTACATTTACTTTTCTTAGTGGGTTGATGGGTTGCTGTCCAGTGGCCCTTTTCAGCTAGTTAACTCTTCTGGATAAGAATTGCCCAGAACAGTTATCTTCTTGGCCACTCTGACAAATTAGAGCAACATTTTGTAGGCAACATTGCTCTTATTCACTTGAGTCTAGACTCCACCTGGGTAGAATGATGTGTAATTGGTGCACTGTCATCTTATCTGGTATTTGGGAGGGGGGGGCTGTAACCCAAAGGAAGTAGATAAGATGCTTTCTGGGATGTTCTCAGTTATCTCTAGAGATGCTGTGGAAAACTTGTCCTGAGGCTATGAAGGTCTGGATGAGAAAAAGAATAAGCTGAAATTGAACCAGCAAGATGAAGCCATTGTTTGTATATCAGTGTTCTCTGGCAGTGATGACTCTGGATGAGGATGATTAACCCTAAAGGATTAGATTTGTACTTGGGGTGTTCCTGGACACACAACTCCTGCTGAATCAGGCAAAAGACTCAGCTCTTCCTGGTTGTTCAGCTGTAGTTGTACTTGGATCATGAGAACCTTGCTTCAGTGGCTCATGTCCTCCTCACAACCTTCTTATATTACCACATGGGACACTCTACATGGACTGCCTTAAAAAGCATCTGAAAGCTTCAGTTGGTACAAGATCCAGTACCTGGTTTCTCATTAGCAGTAATTGAAGGGATCATATTACAACTGTATTGTGGGAGCTGTACTGGCTCTCTATTAGCTTTGGAGTACAGTTTAAAGTAACTATTCAAATTTCTGATCCCCAAATTCTTTGCAAGATTTCTCTACGGAAGTCAACAGATGGTTCTTCCCCATTTTGGGAGGTCAAGAATGTGAAACACCAGAAGTGTATTTCCATTACATGGTTAGCCTTCTGTTGGGGGGTTTCTTAGCTTCTGCCTTCCAGAAAACATTAAACTGAATTCTTTAGGGGGTATTTGAGGCACGACACCACTTAATTATTGTTATTGGATTTAGGTATTTTGGATATTTTTGGTTTGAAGAGTTTTTGTATTATTATACAGTATGCCTTGTGTAGGTAAGCTTAATTTAACAAAGGAAAGAAGGTGTTTTTCATGAAAAGTAGGTGGTATTCCTCTGCCTTTGTCACAGCCACTGTCTTATGCAAAATAAGCAGGTGGACATTCCAAAATTTTCCTTGCTTTCCATCTAGATTCATCTGCTTTAATCAGTTATATTTGTATCTATTAAGTTGTAAAAAGTAATACCAGAAAAAGAAAATCAGAAGTATGACTATAAATTATATATGATGTTTCCCAGTTCATCTAAAAATAAACCAATGGTCTGTTTTCAGTTGGATGAGTAATAAAGACCCAAGTCAGAGGGAGCCCCTTTAATGTCCTTGATAACAGATGAAGGACATGAAGAAAAAAGTTATACATAAACTACCCATGGGTGTCTTGATTTTCATCCTCAACAATTCCAGATTTAGTTTTTGATAGTTATTCATAAAGTAATTTACATATCTATTAGTTCTATTTGCCCAGTGCGATTATATTCAAAGAAATTCCACAACACATACATGTTTCTGAAATAAAAATACATTTTTGAAATAGAAATAAAAGGAGGACGTGCACTTGCATATATGTTGGCATGTGCTTTGGGAGGTGGGAATGTTAATTGGTTCTCATCTAAATCAGTTTCCTGACTGAGGGCACGTTTATAAAGGGGATTTCAAGAAAGCGCCTGGTGCCAAAGAGAGCAGATGGTGGTAGGCAAGCAAATTACATGAAGGAATACTTGTACAATTTCTTCTTTACCACTTTTGTATTGGGAAAGCAAAGGGAAAAGAAATGGGCCATCATTCCAGTTGCTTAGGATGAGAGCAGATGTGATCTTCTGTGCCTTCCTTCATAATAGCTTTATGGAGTAATGAGAAACAGATTTTAATAACCGTACCTTCCAAGCAATCTGAATAATCCCTGAACAATTGTCACTTGTTGATTAGCACTTTTATGTTCTCATTTCCCAAAATTCATTACTAGGATTGCTACTTTCAAATATTCTGAAATACTGGTGGTTATTTCCTGCAATTTTTGCTTTTGTAAAGATGATGATCCAGTGGTCTTTCATCAATCAATTTATTAAAACTTTAATCAATAGAAAAATAAATAAATCAAAGAGCAACTAGTTCCCCAGAAGATCTTGTGGCATTAATTGCAAAAATTCTAGAATTCTTTCTTGTTTGATTTAATTCATACAATCTACTTTGAAAAGGTAGCCAAGCCTTCTGACATTAAGAAACAATATTCCTACCTAGAACTTGTGACTCTTATTTACTGAGCCATATAGTAACTCTACTATAATACCAGTTGCATCTGCTAGATGTTTTTTTTAACTTGTGCCTTCCTATTTTTACTTCTCTTTGCCCTGAACTAGACTGCCCTGTTTCTCTGTGTCCTATATGTGTGTGCACATGGGCATATGCATAATGGTTATCTTTTGAGAGCTGAATGCAACAAAATTTCATTTTAATGTAGGTTGATTAGTGTACATTTAAAATAACAATAAATAACTATCCTATCCTATCCTAAATTAGTTGATACTTTTATGGCTACGTGTGGACAGAATTGAATGGATATCGACAATTTTTAAAATATCTTACCTGCTACCAAATGGGATGCATTTTCCAATTAAATGATGTGGGGTGCAAAATTATAAATGAAACAAATTGAAGCAATGCTTCCTTTGCTTGCTCCCAAAAATCTTTTATTTTTTTGTAAAAATGGCCCCAGCTTAAAAAAAAAGGAAAAGGAAAGGAAATAGTAGGAAAGTAAAATAGTAGAAAGAGAAGGATTCAGCAACAATCCTCCATGATAATTTTCTCTGATATTAGGCAATTCTGGCCTTAATGTTTATATTTGTTGAGGCTTCAGAAGATACTGATGTGATGTAATATCATTGTAGACACTATTGAAAAATAAACATGGAATCAACTATCCCTTGCAGGAATATGAAACAAAAGGGTAAGTGAGTTGCATCCCCTATCCTTTGCATTTGCTCATCTTCCAAATAATTGAAAACATCACACAAATGGTCCAGCTTTTTCATGTTCAGAGGGATATTTTTGCTCAGTTTTTGTTCTGTAGTACATTAGTCAAGCTTCAGACATGCATGGTTTAAAGCTTTACCCCACTCGTAGTGTCCCAGATTGCATCTATGAAAGGTTCCATTATGTTGTATTTATGATCCTTGTCTTACTTAGTACAGAGTAGCAGGCCACTGGTATATTTACAACTGCAACGTTTTCTTATGGGTTCCATTTGTTCCATTTTTAGGTACTGTGTCACCTTCCTCAGAATATGATTATATCTAAAACATTTCTTCCACCGAGAAATTTAACTCTATAGATTCTTCTGAATTTGGAAAGTGTTGCGATTCTTCAGAACTACTGTCAAGCAGTGTGAGCTTCTACTTTTGTTTATAACCATAATCATTCTATCAAAACTGCGGGCACAAAAGTTTTATGCATCAGCATGTAGTTAATGAAAAGACATTGCTCTTCTCCTTCAAGCATGTTTGGATCTGCTAGAGCAAATGTTGGATTATCAGTCTTCTGACCTGTGAATGTATTATTTAGTTGCAGGAAGCACCAATGTTCCCCTTGTGCGTCTATAAATCACTAGTCAAAGGAACTATGATCAGGGAGCAAACTGCAGGTGTCCTTGACATGAGTGCAGCTGTTTTTTATTTAAAGGACTTTCAAGTTTTTATTGATTATTTGTATGCATAAGCTCAAGTTGGGGATTGGTTTGCCTCCTCTTTATTTGGAAGACTTGTCCAGTTGCAAAACAAAGGGCTTTAATATTCAGAGCACATTTGCCTAGGATTTTTTTTAAATGGATTTATGAGACCTAATCATGAAGGAACGTATGAGAAAAGAGACACATGCCTTTTGGTCTCCTATCAACTGCCCCCTGGTGTACAATTACAAGGGGGAAGCCTGATGGTTGCAACAGCTGTGAAAGGGGGTCATGAAGAACCATACATTCTCATCACTTCAGCAATGATTTATTTATTTATTTTTAAAGCACCTGCTTTTTGTCCAGGTAGCTGCCTTTTAAGATCATCCATAAAATTTGTCTACAGGGAAATTAAATATACATTTGATTGGGTATTCCTATCCAAGTGAAGATCTATGGGATTTACATGGAAGTCAACAGCAATACAATGTTAAAAAAAATAAGTGAGGAATTGATGGTCATAAATGTACAATATGGGATAAACAATAGCAGATTGTTGGGAGTGGAAAGCTTCTTTTCTTTGAATTAAATTATTTTTCATCTATTTCAACCTTTAAATTTGTAATGTGTTAAATCATTTTTAATTTAAGATAATCACAACTGTGAGCAATTATTACCTGTTCCAGTAATTTTTATTACTACAAGCTACATTGTTTAGGAGATACTCCTGATGCTTTCAAAAAGCATTTCAGGGCCTGTAAAGAGAAAGAAGGGCTGGTTATGAAACTTTTTTTGCTTTTTGGTGAACTTACCTGTTTAACCTTTTTTAGAAACTAGGACAAGGGTGTCAAACTTGCCATGTCACATTGCCGTCACATGACATATTGTGACCTTTTTTCCCTTCATGGAGCTGGGGTGGGTTTGGCCTGCACTGTCAGGAATAACTTCCCTCCAGCTCTGACCCCATTACCACCACTGGATGGCAGCACGTCCCAGTGCTACACTTGTAACATATGTATTGTACCTCTAGCGGGAGATGTGGTCCCCAGTGTATAAAAGGGTGCAAGTTGCTCCCAAGCACATTCTACACATTCTTCTTTTCTGATACCCCTACCTGTAAGCCTTTTCTGAGGCATCTTCCCTTTTCCTTTTATTAAATCCTTTTTATATTCCAAACACTGTGTTATGTAGCTAATTCTCTAGATCCCAGCCTCTAACACGACATGCGCATGACGCATTGGGCCCGTGGGCTGCCAGTTTGTGAATATCAAATAATAGCATGGGAATAAAAGTGTCAGGCTTCAACACAGTCTATTTTATTTGTTCCTGATAATCTCCTTAGTAGAAGCCAGAAAGATCAGAGGCAAATAATACGAGCTGGCCTAGCCATGTAAGCATATACTTCCCTGGTTTGTCTTTTCCCCCTGTGTTATTTTGTTCAGTTAATTAGCAGCCTACTTGACTTCTCCAGCTGATACAACCTCAATTTAAAACAAATGAGGGAAGAGGAGATGGATTCGAAAAATTCAGACAATCACTAGATAGAGGTAAAGGCCTCTACACCCCTTTGCTGGCACCTTGCAGTTAGCTGGAGCTTTGTAGCTGAGGTATGGTTTATATTTATAGACTATGGCTTACAAAACCAGGTATGAATATCTGAACTAGATCTTGAGCTCTGAAGCAAAAGAAAACTGTGTCCTAAGAAGAGGTAAACAGAACTGAAACAGTCTGTATGGCTTCAATGAGCAAAATGTTGCTTAGACTAGGAAGACAATCCTTAGGCAGATTGGAAATAAGTTGGTAGATTTGTCTTCATCACCCCTCAATCAAGCAAAGTGCAAAGCAACATGATGATTGTGCCATATTTTCTTAATACTTTTGAGAATATTACATTATAGTAAGAGCATGTGAAAAAGAAAGAGGTTCCTATTCAAAGATGGAACATAAATTCTCCTGAATGAAAGGTGGAATTACAGAGTAATTTACTGACACAAAAGCAACTGCATTCTGGCTTGCTGAGACCAGTCCTACCATTAGCAAGAATGAAATGGTGAGCTCCGATATTGTGGAAAGATATTGTGGATATTGGATATTGTGGAAAGTAGCAGTGATATTCTTTCCTCATAGTACTTCCTCCTAAATCCTAAGGTTTTTATAACCTTAACCTATCTGTCTGTCCTATATTACCTAAGCTAGCTTGCTGTCTTCAGATCTCACAGAGTATTGTATCCTATCCATTGGCACTGAAGAAAGTCTTCAGCTTCTGATGTCAAATGAGAGATTTTGACTTGCCCTCAATTCAGACAACTAAATATCTCAGATTGTTCCTCCTGTCAGATTTCTGACATATTTCTAAAACAACTGTGACATATTTTAAGTTATTAGCTTGCATTTTTCTTTTTTCTTTAAAAAAATAATAGTTCTGTTCTGTCCACTAGTTGTGAATATATACTTGTTGCCTGACGTTTATCACTCTAGCTGGTTAAGGGGACAGACCAGTACCCACTAGCAAGAAGTCTTCTGGAAATCAGTTGATTGTCTCAGTACACATGTATAAAATGGCACAGCTTGGCAGAAAATCATGGTTAGTACCTGTGATGGTATTCAAATTTTTCCCCTACCAGTTCTGTGGGCAGGGCTTTGTGGATGGAGCTTTGGTAGGCGGGGCTTGGTGGGTCATGTCACTGAGTGGGCATGGCCAACTCAACATCACTCACAGCAAGGTAGGGAGTTGGCCATGCCCACTCAGTCACATAACCGATACTAAGAAGCGAAGCTTGCTGAGGCTCGTTTGTTAAGTTACGGGCCCGGCCAGAGCATGCTCCGTGCTGGAGGCCTGGATCAAAGTGAGTCTGATAGAAGCGAGTCTCTCATCAAGCTTTTAAATTTAAATTTAGCCATGAGCCACCGCTGCCTGGGAAGACGTGAAAGCCGCTGCTCTTTTTCGCAGCTGCAGAGATGATGGGGGGGGGGAACGGACTTGCCCACGAACCTTGTTGCGAAATGCCCTTTAAAGCTCCGGCACTAAAGCACATTTTTTGTGGCTGGAGGGTGGGGGGGGGGCGCTAGGCACAGGCAGGCATGAGCCACCGCCCCTGGGAAGCCACAAAAGCCGCTGCTGCTTCAGAGACGATGGGGGGGTGTCTTCTCTCAGCAGGGGGAGGTCTTTAGCAACGGAGCTTTAACAGCTGCCCCAGCTGAGAGAAGACCAGCGCTCCTCAGCTCTTTTTCCTGGAGCTCACTCCGGTGACCCGGAGCAAGCTTTGGTTTCATGCCGGAGCGTTAAAGGGCGTTTTGCAACAAACTTTGTGGGCAGCCGTTTCCCCCCCCCCCCCCATCATCTCTCATCGAAGAGTGAGCATGTAAAAATGTTTGTTTATGTTGATGATATTGTGTACATTGGTCCTAACAGGTGTATGAGTGACAACTTTATGAAGGCATTGAAGAAACACTTCACACTGAAATCTTTAGGCCACATCAACACATATGTAGGTGTTCAAATCATTCAAACACAGAAGGGATTTTGCCTATTGCAGAAGGACAAAATAGATGAACTGCATAACTGTAACATGGGAGATGCAAAACCAGCATCCACACCCATGCAAACAGACTTCTTCAGTCTTACATACAAGGAGAATCCAGAATTTCCTGATCAAACACTCTATCATTCAGTCATCGGTTCATTGCTGTACATTAGCAATTGGACTCAACCAGACATTGCACTCAGTGTTAATTTGTTATCATGACACGTTAGCAGTCCTAAGCAATTCCACTGCACTTCAATAAAAAGATTGCTCTGATACTTCAAAGGTACAATAGATACGGTTCTCTTACTTGAACCAGAGGAAATGGAAACTGCCCAGATTAGATGTTTTGCTGAAGCAGATTGGGCAGGTTGCCCTACTATTCAAAAAAGTACATCTGGATTCATCACCACATGCTTCCCATCGCCCGGTAAGGTCCTACAGAGAGGCCCTGCTCCGGATTCCGTTTGCTAGGCAGTGCCGGCTGGCGGGTCCGAGGGCTCGGGCCTTCTCTGTGGCAGCGCCGTCCCTCTGGAATTCACTCCC
>JANHGC010003893.1:49013-61132 GCA_027560395.1 Boaedon fuliginosus | reverse complement strand
CCCCCATTTATTTATTTATTTATTTATTTATTTGCAAAAAACGACCGAACCCTAACTTAACAGATGGTTTGCCCAAACTGGGCCGAACCGGTAGAAACCCACCCCTGAAAAGGGGACATTTTTAGAGGAAAAAGTGTATAAAGCTGATATGGATGTAATGAGGTAAGAATGGTGTGCACGGATAGAGAATATGGACAAGTATAGTGAATGATATTGGTATACTTTAGATTTAGCTTTATTGCCTTTTATTTTTAGTTTTCATGCTTTAATTTCTTTGTCTTAATATTTGTTAATCCTTTTTGCACTTTACATAATATTGCTATCCCAAAAGGAAATAATGCAATGGCGTTCTCTTACACACACACACACACACACACACACACATACACACACACACACACATTTTTATAAAAGCATAGTGCTAAATTAAATAAGAATTACCTCAGTTTTTAAAGGACATAAAGATACAATTGAGAAAAGGCAAAAAAGAGGAAGGGACTGGCTGGAAGGACTATAAAAACTAGAAAGCAAGTTATTTTCAAATAAATTATGCCAGATTAATGTGGAGAAAACGATGGAGAAAAGAGACGCATAAATTGGCCAAAGGCTCTGTTGGCAGGCTATGAAATTTGGATGTTAAACTCACAACTTCAGCGACTGAAGCAAGAAGCTTGTTATGCCTGGATTTCTCAATCATAATGGTCAGTAAGAAAAGCATCTATAGTCCACATTTTTTACGGCAATAGTAGCCTTGCTGCCTCTGAGAAGATATTGACTCATTATTCATGAAGTCATGGTATTAATCATGGCTTGTTATATATTGCTTTCTTTCCTTCCTCACAAGAAAAGTAACATCTTTGAGAGTAAAAGACTTTTGGATAATGTGAATTCATATATATTTCCCTTTTTTGAAAAAGTGATAAAAAGGTTCCTTAGTCAGAAAAGCCATATTGCTTTTTTAGGGATGGAGGAATGCTCTTTCAAGAATATTTATTAAAAAATTGTAGTTATTTGTGAAACAGGTTCTCCTCACTAATTGGCAAAAAAGTACTTTGTATGTTGTCAATTAACTGTCAGGACTTGCATAAACTCAACTAATGCTAGTTCAGTTTAGAATGGTAAGAGGACTGCAAGTGTTATCAGTCATAAATCACGGTAGAGTGTCTGCTTTTTCTCTTTGGTGGATTTTCTGTATGAAAAAAGTAAAGTCAGGAAAGGAAAGGAAAGTTCATTATAAATAGAAAATAGAAACATCTGGATCTCCTGTAAAATCCTGTAATCGAAGTGAGGCACTTATACATTATACATTAAAAATATTTACACTGTTTGGAAACATCCTTAAATTTGTTTAGTTAGTGAGTGGCACTTTTCAAATTTTTCTTCTTTTTCCATTCTGGGTCTAACGACTAGCTGTGTTTTAACCTGATAACCAAGAAAGCGTATCTTCAAATAACACATTATTTTGGCATGCATATAATTGATAGAAAATGTAAAGAGAAATAAAAACTATGTTCTATCATCTACCTGCCATCTTAGGTACAGCAAAAAATTACCCTTTTTAACTGCGGACCTTCATTTTGCCTTTTTTCTAACTATTGGTAGTTTATTTGGAGGAACGTGTCCATAATTTAGATGACTTAACTATAAATAGTTGATATATAAATAGGGATGCAGTGGCTCAGTGAGAAAGACACTGAGCTTGTTGATCAGAATGTTTGGCAGTTTGGCGGTTCGAATCCCTAGTGCTGCGAAATGGAGTGAGATCCCGTTACTTGTCTCAGCTTTTGCCAACCTAGCAGTTAGAAAGCATGTAAAAATACAAGTAGAAAAATAGGGACATATAGTCATGTCAGCCACTTGACCATGGAAGACATCTTTGGACAGTGCTGGCCCTTCGGCTTTGAAACGGAGATGAGCACTGCCCCCTAGTGTCGGAAACAGACTAGCACGTATGTGCAGGGGGAACCTTTACCTTTACCTTAGGTGATTCTTTACACAATGGGCATCATTTCACCTGTCATCCCTTTTAACAATGTTTAAAGAATAGATTGAAAGCAACAAATATAAATATTATTGATCTCTGCCAGTTTTAGGATGGTTTTAAGGAAAGGCTATTGTTATCTAGTAGTCTCTCAAAATGCTAGGATTGATTGGGCACAGTGCATCTGAATTATGGGAGTTTAAGCCCAATGTATATATACAGCACCAATTTGAAAAAGAGTGCCCTAAACTGAATACAAGAGCAAAAACCAAATTTACTTTTCTTTTATTACTGTAATCTTTAAATAAATTTACCCTTTGCTTCAAATAATACTCTTTCAGTATTTAATTTTTTGAGTATTGCGTATTGTTATGTCAAATAGTGTTCACTACTTGAGCCCTGATATGGAATTATGCTACTGAACTGTGAAACAAATGTTTATTTTGAAATAAATGGCGAACAAAGAATTTCTCTGCAGTAAATTTCGATTTGTATTAATACTTGAAGCCTGAATATTGAATATTGAGTATTTGAGATTCAGTTAAAAAAGCAAATGTACCTCTCCCCTCTAACCTGCTTTGATGCTTTCCTTAATTTTTTTCTTCCTCTTCATAAAACATACTTGTTGTTAACGTATGCTCCACAGGCAGAATAGTGCTATGCAATTTTTAAAGCTACAAAAAGTAACAATAACTTTGGGTCATACCACACTGACTATGTAAATAAAGCATTCCATTCCTAGGAATACAAGAATACAAGATATTTTAATATGATTCAAAGAGCTAAAGATAGAACTGAAAAGAAACAATGCAGTATTCTTCATTACTAATTTTGCTGAGTTTTGGGGGGGGAAATTAAAGGCGAAGTCTCTCCAAAGTCGATGAAATTGCCCACAGAACACCATTATCATACTACAATTCACCAGCTTATTTTGCAGCTGTGGTATAAGTGCTTCTATCCATGCCTACTCAAACCTTTGTTATATTATTACACCTGTTCAGATTGAGGATGTGTGTGGACATATAGCTCTCATTCTGAATTTTCTTTGTTTACCTTAAGTGATATTATTACAGCGTTTACCTTATGTGAACATTACAGTTTGGTTAGTATGCAATGGTGACACACTGGCCATGTTAGAATAACAAAAGCATAACAATTAGTATTTTGAATGAAAAGCTAAAACTGGATAATATTGGAGCAAGAGTTGCTTTAGTTCCATTGCAAACAGATTGGGAATTGTTGGAGGACAGGGAGTAAACATGGATTCTTAATTATTCTCTCCAAATCAATGTATTTAAAAAAAAAGGTCAGAAAACAGTATTTCTTAATTTCTCTGGTGGCAGCCAGAGCACTACAGAAAAAAGCCATGTTCCATGACAGGAGCATAAGTGAATGTGTGCTGTTGGCCTTTGAAAAGGCTTATCCTAGGCAAGGTCAACCATGTCGTGCACATAGCTCTCACCTAGGCTTAGTATATCATTTCAAAAGCAATGATAGAAAATGTAAATGTAAGAATAATGGAGGAGACAGTTATATAAGTCACATGAAAAAGTGAAGAACACTTGTGCTTTGCAGAAGATCTGTTTTGTTCCATTTGAAAGTTTAATTTTCATATTGAAGGTTCAATATATGAGCATTTAGCACACTTCTAGAGAGAATGAAATATCTCCATATGAGTTGCTTCTCATATGGAGAGGCATCCCAGGCTCAAAGGTTGTTTGCTGCCTTGGAAAAAGTAGGCTTGGAAAGCCAAACTTCGATTTTTAAATGGTTATGAAAGGATAGCTGGGTCTCCCTGCAGCACCATGTTTTTGTTCCGTTCTACCCCTTCATGGGATTGTGACATTTGGCTGTTTTGCAGAGACTCCAAAGCAGTAACAGTCAGATAATGAATTATGGATTTTGTACCTTATCCCCATCATTTCCCATCCTTGCTCAGTAATTGACAAACCAAAGGTAGGAGAATCATATTAACCTACTTAGCTAACTGCTTATGTGAGGCTGTAGTAGCACCAACCCAGTGGCAGATTCTAGAACTATTATGGAAAAACTGTACTAAAAGTGTAACAGTTAAGGTACATTCTGTGAAAATCCATACTAACTGTTCACCAGAACTGGTAGGATAAACATTGTGAGTTTTTTTAAAAAAATGTTTTTAAAGTTTTTATCCACATCTGAGTATTTTTTAGATTATTGAGTGCTTTTAATTCTTTTGTATGTCAGCCAGAGTCATGTCATCCATTCTGTAAGGCGGGTGACTATATAAATTTGCTAAATACAGTAAACGAATGAACAAACGGCAGGAAGAAAAGAAAGGTATGATTTATATCCTGAAACATTTTTTTCCTAAGAATTTTTTCTTGAAGTTAACTTTTTTTAATTTACAGCATTTTAAAAATGCATTTTTCTTACCTCTACCTTAAAAATTCAATACTTGTACATCCTGTTTGCAAAAATGTAGAGCAAAAAAGTTGTTTTTACAGGCATTAACTTTATAGATGCCTTTTCGTCCTAATTTCACCAGGAAATTTCAGGAAAGCCTTCAGCTAATGGATATTCAATGCAAATGAGATTCATTCAAAATGAGACCTTAGGAATGGATTTGGCTCCCAATGTAGTTTTAAACAAAGACTACAGACTATGTAGTCTTTCTGTCTAGGAAGGAAATATTAAATCTTTCATATAAGTCAGTCTCTGGATTGGTGTTTTTTTAAACTGCTGCAGCTCACAAAGCATTTTCATTCTTTCCTCAAAGTGATCTTCCTTATTCTGCTTAATTCTGTACTTTGGACTTTTTGTGCTCTGGGCATGCTTAATTTGGTTAACCTATATATTTCTCTTTTTCATAATTTGCTTTCCCTGGTCCATATTTGTATTCATTTTTCTTGCTCACCAATCTCAAGTAGCAGTTCTTTACAGCAAGGGGAAAAAATTAAGAAGTAAGCAATTGCTAATATTGGATTGAATTTCAAAGTAGTTAGCCAGAAGGTGGGGCTGGTGATGGAGAATGCTAGCTTTATTTATATATGTTCTGCTTTCAAGTTCACTTTTGACTGGTGAGTAATCGAAACCTGAACCCTCATGTATCTTTCAAGGTTGTATTTCTTCTGTTGTAGAAGATGAACAGTGAAATTGAGGATGTGTCATCAGCTTTATTATTAGTGCTGCTTTTTTTTTAACAAAATAAAGCTTATGAATATGGCTACTGTCTCAGGGTGCAATCCTCACTTAAGGTGGAAAATGTAAAGCTTTTTAAAAATAAAATATTGGCTTAATGTTCTTCTAGGGTTCTAGTTGCAGATAATATTTTCTGTTTTGAAAATGATTTTGTTTGGTAAAGTAACAAAGCTATTTTATTTTTCCTGTCTTAAAGCTTGATTTTCCATAGGGAGGGCCAGAAAAGAATCGCTTTATCTATTTGTTTCTAAGAATAGTAAAATATTGTCTAAGTAGTACTGTATGCCAGCACCATAGGTCAGCAACTTAATGACCGCTACTTTTCATGAATAAAAGTGATTATTATTCTCAAAGATTCAGAGAGCCTGGGATATACCCATTCAGCAAAAGGTGTCCACTTTAAATTATAATAGAAGCAAAGGGTATCAATGTAGTTTTAAACTCACATCAAGTTAGCAAAATTGCAGCAAGGTAGTGAGCTAGAGGATAAGCTGGAAAGTGGTGGCTTTTTAAGTTGGATGTTTTAAGATGGTAGGAGTTTTTCTGCAGCTATTCAAGCAAAGCTGCCAAATTCCACCCTTAGTGTGATAGAGAAATGGAGTTATATTGTCCCAATTTATGAGACACAGGAGCTATATATTTTGGGTTTCTGCTTAACTAAACATGGGTTGCTCTTGACTTCATAAATCTCACCAAGTATTTTGCATTTCTTTAACTAGAGGTGACAGGAAGCTAATAGCATTCTTATTTGAGAGAATAAGATTTTTCATGACTGAGAGTGATTGGGCGGCCATATACATGTTCTTAAATAAATAAATATCTTTAGAGGAATTATTGATTAAATCTACCGCATACGGTAAATGGTATGGTAGCTTTAAGTCAACATGCCAACGAATTTCTTGTTTACTCTAACCTCTGATTTCTGTGTGTATTTTCTCTGGTTCCAGAAATCAGTGGGAGTTGCCTCAGACCAACACTGCACTGCTGTTTGAAGAATCAAATCATTAAAGGCTATAAGTGGCTGAAAAGATATTGATGTTCCTGGTTCTACTGCCTTACGTTCGCCACTCTACCATCTAGACTTCCATTACATATGGTTTGACCAGGAAACAGTCTACAAAATAATGTTGCTAATGAAAAATACAAGATTTTAAATTATTCTCAACTTTTTGCCCTGTTTAGTGGAAGAAAATGGAAGAGAGCAGTTGACTTGCCTTGACACTTATAAACTGCAAGACTGGATCCGGTGTTGCTTCAATCATATTCAGAGTGAACTAAGAATGCCCATCTGTTCATCCTTTTGTGTGGCCTGTAGACTTGCAGATTGGGGTGTGAAGTGGATCTAAAGGAAGATCCTTGCTCCTTAGGGAGAACCAGAAACACTTGCTCTGTGAGCAGCCCTAATGGAAGTGCAACCATTGATTTGTGGATCAGGAAATTCACTATCAATCAAAACAAAAGTAAAGATGGCTTAGCTTCCTTTTCTACAAAGTATCTATTTGTATTGTAGACTATTTTTGTGACCCCAGTCCAACAGATATTTTTAATTAATTGATCAGTATTTTAAAATGGAGATTATGTTTTTTTAAATCAGGTGGCATTTTAGAAGTATTATTGGGTAACTGATTTCTAAACCGTATTTGAGAAATACACTCTTATCTTTTTTAATCCAACATTACTGCTCTTCAGCAGTGTGACACTGCAAGGCCACAAGCTGCAGAAGCAGAAATTAAACAAGGGCTCCAAATGGCTTTCATAACAGTCTTCCACAGTATTTTTCTCATAACATCTAAAATCTCTAAATGTTTTCTCTCAAGATTGTACTGGATAATGTAGTATTAATTGAAAATTAACCACTTCGAGGGGTGGAGAAGTGTAATCAGTGGCTTCTTTCCTTTTATATTGCTACATTTCCCTTTCAAGGAAAGAGGAACTAGGTTAATTAAATTGTAGATGACTGAGTGTCTCTATTTTGTGGAATAAGAGATCTTTAAGGAAAAACTTTAAAAAAATAGCCTGTAAAAGAGTACAAATAAAGGTTTTCCAATCTACTCTAAACATGATGACACAACAATTCTATTTTATTGCAAGGAGGAGGAGAATCCACAAATCAGATTAAAAAACATGGATGACCATACAGTGCAACATCTTAGTTTTAAGTAACTTTAATTAAAATTCATCACTGGACCAAGTGAGAAAAAAATGCTGCATAATTTTATGGGAATTTTTTTGTAACTTTGAAATGGTTGACTGAGTTGGCCTAACAGCTATTCTCATTCCAAAGACTGAACAATTTATAAAGAATTCCTATCTTAAGGCGCTTCATTCCTAATCAAAAGAAGAATAGTAACTTCCAGTGATCTGAAGAGGGTCCATATTTCTTCATTTTATTTGTTCAGAGGTTCTTCTGAACATTATTTTTTATTTATAGTAGCTAGTACACAGAAGCTTTGGTGGAGTGAGAGTTCTCCTCTTTGGGTTGGGAAGTGTAGCACTTAGCTTGGAAAACACTTGAAGCCATAAAGTGGCATTATTGTGGGGACTCTTCGGTCAAGTGACATGAGAGGCTATCCTCAAATAGCGTTTTCTTGCTCTAGGATAAATGCACAATCATTTATTCTTTAGCAGTTTTCAGTTTTACAGAATGCTTTGCAATTCTTATTTATGAGTCTAAGCCCCCTGGAGTTGCCTTGGTGAGATAGGCAGCATAGAAGACTAATAATAAATAAAATTCATAAGCATTTGCTGACTGAAGAAATGAATTCAATAGTGTTTACTTTGGATTGGGAAATTCCAGATTGCCAATTGGCATTTTAGCTGACGATTTATGTTGGCCTAGTGTACCTTGTGGGATTGCTATGAGGGTAAAATGGGAACTACAGAATGCAGGATGCAAATGAAAGAAAAGAAATAGAGATTTCACCTTTGGGATTTGCAAATTGCTGCCTTCAAAGCTTGTCTTCTAACATTGTTGACAAGTTGGCAAATGTTACCTATTAATTTTCTAATATTTATTTTCTAATAATTTTTTTTATTTTGATTATTTCTATTCTAGTCTTAGTTTACCTTAGTGTAGTTGTAAATAGACAATCTTAATGGAGTTAGCACTGGACTTACTCATTTATTGACATAATAAATAATTGTGTAGGGCTGTCTCTTTCTCTACTTTATGTATGCTGCCTCTATTTCCTTGTTTTCAAAGTTTTCCAATTGCCAATTTTTCTGAGCATGACAATATTATGCCAAATGAACCCATCTGTTTTAATGTAATGAATGTAATAAAGGCTTATTTTCCAAGCAAGCAAACAATTTGTTTGGGTTCATAAGTTTACTGGCTTGGTAGTAGATAATACTGACCAAAAGTCGCCTTGAGTTCCCCTTAACTGGGGAAGAGAGGCGGGGTATAAATCTAATAAATAATAATAAATAATAAATAAAAAGTGACTTATAGTAATATTCTTTGTAATTCCTTTGAACTTTTATATGTAAAGGCAGAAAATTGAAAATAAAACACTGGAATGTACAGAGTCCTAAGTGAACAGTGATATGATTCTAAGTTATAGATTGAGTAACACTGTGTTATTGCAATTACTGTATATTTCACAGTTGAATTTGTCTCAATTTTTTTATTCAGATAACTTGTATATTAATTGTACCACAAAAATTGACATATTTACTCCTTACTTTTGATTACTTCCTAAACATTAACAGTCCTAGGTGGGTCTACTGAGAATTGTTACAGTGAAAACAAACCAGACATTACTTTCAACATTTTAATAGAACAATTCTGAGAGAATGCTTAATTAGTTTACACTAAGCCAAACATGCCAATCAAAACACATTGTGACTTAACTTGGATGTGTGAACTCAGCAATGAGTTGAACATATTGGACTTGGATTCTTAGAAATATTATTGGATGTCCATTAGGGATACATATGATGACATGCTCATGATGTGATCATGCAAATGTTGTAACTTACCTTCTTGCAATAAACGTGACACAAATATGTAATTGTATAATTTTAATGCCATGGTAGTAGTTTGGGTACCACTGAATTTTAATGCCCTACCAGATATATGCATTTGATTGGCACACTACCTTCAATATAGTGCAGTGTTTTTCAAGAGTTTTCTTCTGGCTACCTAGATATAAAGTATACGTCAATATAGCTAAGAAGCTATAAGAGTTTTTCCAATAGTGTGTCTACTATAGGGGTGGGTGGGTGGAGGGCTGAAATGGCTAACAAGCTTGTAGGAAAAAAACTGACTGAAGAGAAACAGGAAGAATTACTAGCAGACAAGATGGATTTCAGCTGTCTTGGACTGCTGAAGAGAAGCTTGTTCCAGGACGATTCAGGAGTACCTTGAATCAGTATAAGAATTGCTATTCAAAGAGGGTGATGATGCAATGTGGAATCTGGTTGTTCTGTGTAGATAGATATTCAGGAGAAGTGGAATAAAAGGCATAAGGAACAGAATCCAGGTTTTGTTAACCTTGAGATTGTGAGTTAATATAACAAACCTCTGATAAACTTTCTGGGGAATGTAATGTCCTTAGTTTAAGGAAGGCTCACTAATATTTTAGTAGAAGCAGTATTATTGCTAGCAGATAAATTATTAACTTCCAAATTGAAGAGCAACTGGGTCATAAAACAAGTATTACACAAACTCCTTTGAAGGCAGATGCCAGGAAGGAAGGGAAAACTTGTATTTTCATCCTTTTTATGCTAAAAATGTAAAAAAAAATCAGAAAGGTTCAAAAGAAAAGTACTTTGTGTTATATTTTGTATGATCAACCCTGACATTCCTGTATGAAATTGTTGTATGCTTGATATAAATCCTTGCAATTACATGTGCATTTAGGATTGTCAGAGAAAATTCCTGAGGTAGATAGAAGTAACTATCAACTCAAAAGTATGTAATTTGATGTATATTTTTCGGGTTAATAGCTGTATCTGGGAATAGAATTTTTACTCAGATCACCAGTGTCCACTGTAGTAATTAACACTGATATATTTAAAAAAAATAGAATCACAATTCAAGTGATGTAATTGATGTTTTAGTTTATTTTTGACTTGAGTTTACAGAGCTGGCAGCCACAAAAACTCTGAGAAAAACGATTATTTAAAAAATAAAACAATTTAAAATAATCCATATGTTATGTCAGTTTTTTTCAAGTACTAATCACCTCGGCTAAGTTAGCACAACATTCTGAACCATAAAGCACCCAGACACTTTTTAGTCTATTATTCTGTATGAACCAAGGCTAGTACATTGTAAGTTGAATAGTTTAAGGGTTAATTTTCACTTTTCCATGTTAATTTCATTTGCTTAACATGTTCTGTAAGGTAATTCATCTGGAATAAATACTAGACACCATAAAATCTTTATTTCGCCTATCAGCATGCATTAAAAAGTCAATGTGTTTTCATTCCTTATCCTTATTTATCCTGTGAGTACAATTTAAGTTACAAAGCTCTGTTAAATAACAAAATGAAAATGATCAATCCTCTGGGAAAGCTGACAAGAGTCTCATAGAATTAGGAGATATTGAAAAATCAAGATTATCTACTTCGTGTCAGCCATCAGACCTCCACTGAACATTCTATTTCATGAGGCAAATTATTACAGAGTATATAGGAACTTCCTACCCAATACCTAATCTGAATTTACTTTCCTGTAATTTCAACCCATTGGTTCTGGTTCTGCTCTTTGGGACAAGTCCACTTCCTCCTCTATACATCTTCTCCCCTCATTTTTTTTTCTGCAGACTAAGTATACTGATTTCCTTTAATGGTTCCTCGCAGGACTTGGTTACTACTAAGAAATGTAGGAAGAACTACTTAGCCAATGAAAAGTTCAGATAGCTTCCTGGAATGTTCAGAGTTTCAGCTACAGCCAATCCACTATCTTGCCTATATTAACTGGGGCTGATGGGTGTTGTAGTCCCAACTATTTGGTTACTAGGTTAGGGAAGACTGCATTAAGCTGCTTCTGTGATCACCTTCAAAACTTTTGACATGGCTGAGGCTGACACACTTGTCTTTGAGCATCCCAGCCCAAAATATTTTATAAGGGAGCTATATTTATTTAAAAAAGTATAAAGCAGGGGTTCCCAACCCCCAGTCCATGGTTGATCTGCAGCATGCCAGAAACCAGTCTGTGCAAACAAGTGAAGCGTCATCTGTGGGATGCAGGCAGCACATGAAACCATGCCCCTTCCAGTCCATGGAAAAATCTCTCCACAGAACCGGTCCCTGGTGCCCAAAAGGTTGGGGGCCACTGGTATAAAGCACTTTGCACAAAAGTCAGCATAGAAAGCATATGCAATACAATATTAAAGCAACAAACATTAATATAATTGAGAGGCACATTTAACCAGTTACAAAAAACGATTTCAAGTTTAAGTGGCTGGACAAATAAAACATGTTAAGAATACCACATTGATGTCAAATGTACATTCACAGTGCACTGCAGAAAAGATGTCATCACAGAAAAGGCCCTCTGTTGTGGATGTATGATCTCTCTTTAGGTTTGAAAGAGAGATTTTATCTGAAGATAATGCACAAGACATAGGAGAAATCTCTCCTTCAGATGTTTGAAACTTTGACTGGTCTTGCTAGCAAACTCAGCTGTTATAAATGGCTTCAATAACTATCTAGCCATTTCAGATGACAGTCTAACAGCCAAATTATGCACAATTGATAGTGTTCACATATGACACTCTGGTAAAGAGAGGTAGATAAATACTAATTGTGGGCTATGGCCATCTGAGATGATATTTTTGACCATGCAGTGCAATATTCCATTAATCCTTTCTGAGTACTTTGTGCATTTCCAAAACCTGTTCCAGATACTCTCTGATCTCCAAAGCATATTTGTATACCATCTATCTATCTATCTATCTATCTATCTATCTATCTATCTATCTATCTATCTATCTATCTATCTATCTATCTA
>JANHGC010003890.1:54346-68246 GCA_027560395.1 Boaedon fuliginosus | reverse complement strand
ACTAATACCCAAATCAGAAGAAAATAAAACCTATAAAATCATATGAATTTATTAAAATTTAATTCACACAAAACCACAAAAGTTAAAGCTGTAACATTGTGACAGTGCTAGCAGAACAAATCTAAAATATGACGTAGTGTAAGTTTAGTCAGCCTGGACAAGCAGGTGGGTCTGTAATTGATTCTGAAAGCTCAACATCACTTTATGCAGATGTTTTCTAACAGAATGCCATAATTCGAACACCTGTTTATGTGCATTATAACTTAAAATAATGGCATTCTACTGGATGGCATTAGTTCCCTAGTCATAGCGATCTGCAGAAAGCACTGTGAACTCCAAGGCAAATTTATCAACTAGGCTACAAAAATCCAAATGACCACTAGATGGCAGCAAAGGAGAGTATATTCTGTGCTGCCACCTATTGGTCATCTGAATTTTTTTAGTATCCAGATATGCTAGTTTACTCAGTATAATTAATCAGCTTTGTTTGTTAAGGAATGGGGCAAGTAATGAATAGCAGAGGGGAGCTTTATATCTCCTTTCAGATGTTCAATAGGTGACTTAAGAGCAGAATAACTTTATTTCAGTTGTTGCTTTACCTATGGCCTGTGATATTTGGCAGACTGCAGAATGGAGTCACTACATTGGAGCATTTTTGTGTCCTTGGGATGGAGAAATTCCAGCTCAAATAAATTCCTAGATGTACTAAAAGAGAACGATATTAAAGTCCTTTGACTTCCAAACTGCTGTGTCAAATACATTTTAATATGTTGCTATTTTATTTTTGTTGCTTCCCAAATTGTTTGCCCATATTGCCTGGTGTAGGAAGACATTGATGGGCCAGAAATGGGAACTGGAGAGGAGTTAACAGATGACCACTGTTCGGAAACCATCACAGGAAAAGAACACAAATCTGGCTTCTTTATCTATGCATTGTGTCCTCCAAAAAACAGATGGGGGATTTCTTTAATTGCATGAGGGTCAGAGATAACCCTCTTCTGGTCATTTACATATGTGAATGATAACCCACAGGAAGTAACTGTGGAAGAAAGAAGGGAATTGGCCTCTTTAGATCTATTAAATCACTTTATTACAGGAACCAGGTTTGAATAGCCTGTCCCAGCAGGGCGTTAGTTTCCATCTCTCTTTTTTTTCTCCTCTCTCCAACCATCGGCTCCCAGTTGTCTCATCTGATAACAAAGCAATCAAAATGTTGGCAAAATGGAGAACAGATTAACTTGCCTTCTATTTTCTCACCTGGCTTTGCAATCTGAACAGATAACACATCCAATGGTCATGTATGTGAAAGGCCGCTTTTAGACAATCATCAGAGCTTCCATTATGCTGTTGGCAGCCATTTTGCATTGTGTGCTTTGCATTCCTGCTAAATCTGATTTACTTGGTGTTTGGTTAACAGTTGGTGAAGTGTTGGGTTGTTTTAGAGTTTCTGTTTGGGGAAAATATTTTTTACTTGCCTTTTTTGTGTGTGCTGGTCAATGGATCCATGTGGCTCAGGAGCAAAGAGATAACAGCCTCAGGCAACGATTTCCCCCTTCCCCCAGCGCCTAATTCAAGCAATTAGCAGTGTGTGTGGGGGTGGAATTTCTCTATCTTCCCTGTAACTGGAAAGGTCCTGTTTGCACTGAAGAAATTGATCTGATCCGGGTATCCATGTTTGCTCTCCAACTTAGTAGATCTAATCAATAATTTTTTTTAATGCTCATTTCTCTTACGAATTAAGAAATGTACGAAAATAATTTGGGGTTTTCTTTTTCTTTTATCAGTTAATATACAATGTATTTACATTGGGAACCACTCCATCACCCAAAACTGGTAACACAGAGAAACCCTCCTGCCTGTATGAATCAGCTTTTACACATTAATTTTGACAGCACTAAACCAAGCAGATGGGACAAGTATAGTTCATTTTGGACATTCTGTCCAACTCCCATGTTTCAGTCCGGTAAGGAGAGTTATCTCCATCAGCTTGTCTTGAGATCTCTCTTCTTCCAACTGTAGTCAAACTTCAAATTTGCAGGATTCAAGATTGTTAGAATTATGAAACCTGGACCAACGTTATACAGGAACGTAATTCTGCTTTATTCAACATGTCAGACAAACCATTATGTAAGGTTTTTGTTGCCTTAGTGTGTGAATCTAGTTATTGTGTATTCAAAATAGCCACAGTTAATTAAACTTGGAAATACTATAATGCATTTGCTTATATGCAATGGTCCAATTCAATTCTATGGCTGAGAATAGACTTGCACCTAAGTTTCCCCTATCCTAGTCCAGCAACTGCTACACTGGTGTCTGAATGCATACAATCTACCCTTTGCTAAAACACAAACAAGGTTTTGGATGAAAAAAATCAGAGCTACCCCTCCTTTCCAAAATAAGAGTCCTTTAAGGACTAAGAATGAGTAGTAAATATGAGGTGTAGAATAACGTTTGGGAAGGAAATGGGGAATTGGAAAGAGAGTTGGAGGCAAGGGGAAGTGAGAGAGGAAAATGTTTTACTTTAGAGGAGGGTCTCCAGCAGTGTTTCTCTACTTCAAAAACTTAAGATGCGTGGGCTTCAATTCCCAGAATTCTGGGAGGTGAAATTCAGATATTTTAAAATGGCTGAGGTTGAGAAACACTGTTCTACAGCATTTTAACCTAAATCTAGTAGCCCAGGGATCATACCCCTGAACCACCTTTAAATCTTCATAACAATACTGCGAAATAAGTTAAGGTAAGTTAGGGTCAGCTGGCTTTTGATCACTCAAGGACAAGCTTCACCCATCACTGTTATTTTTGTTACCAGTTTCAGCCCTTTTGGGGTTCCTCATAACACCAAGACAGACATAGAGTAGACATAAGACACTAGCCCCGCCCTGTAAAAACCTAGGTTACCGTTATTAAAAGTTGGTATACTGTGTGAATCTAATTCAGATCACTATGGAATTCATTTACGATTTCAACTCGGTTGTCTCTGGTCCAAATTCCTGGATTTAAAACTCTAATCTCCCACCCCTTATGGAAGTTTTCTGTATGTTCTGGCTGCTTGGTGTTGTAGGCCAGGACCTCCAAATCAGGCATGTCCAAAGTCCGGCCCTGGGGCCAATTGCGGCCCGTTTTCAAGTTCCGAGCGGCCCTCAGCCTCTTCTCTCCACCGGCGCACTTTTTTTCCTTTCACCGCACTATTCATAGAATAGTTCATTTGCATTTAATTTTAATGGTTCAAAGAATCTCAGGCTGAATGGTTGGCCCCCACACATTTGCACCTCCCCAAAACTGGCCCTCCTTGCAAAATATTTGGACACCCCTGCTCCAAATGATGGCAAACCGGACAGGGCTCCTTTAATAATTGGGCCCCACCCTCTAGGACTTCTGAAAGGATGACTGAGGCACCCACAAGTTAAATGTCTTGCATTGGGAATGAAGCTACGCATCAGATGAAAAAAAAGGCAGTCAGTCGGAGAGAAAGGTCTTCTTTGCTGGCCAGCATTTGCCTCCAGGGGGAATGTGTGCGCTCAGGTCTCTTGAGGGCAAATGGAGCCAGGCGGCACCTTTTCTTGAAAGGGCACTGCGGGGAGAAAATGCTGAGATAATCAGGCCATTGTCTGCAAGCCGCTTCTCTCTCTGGGATTGCTAAATTCCTGGGAAAGGCCACCGTCTTACTTGGGAAGAATTCATTTGAGGATGGATTTGCCTTGGAGACAGACATTCAGTTGCTTGGGGTTTTTTATTTTTTTCCTTCCTCTTTTTTTTTGATCTGGAACTGCTTCCAGTTCAAAAGAGCAAAAGTTTGACCAATCCTACAGAAACCCCAAAATCAGAAATGAATTGTGGGTAGATGCCGCAGAATTCAATATTAAAAAAACCTAGAACTGGGTAGCTTAAATTAATTAGGGGACATCTAAAACGCAGTCTTCTCGTCCAGCCCTGTCAAAATCGATGCCTGTCTTTTAGCTGGGGATGGTTAGAGTTGCAGTTCTATCTGGAGAGTCCCAAGATAAAGGAGCACATTTATTAATTTCTCAAGGACGATTCTTGCTTTCTTTAAGGCTTCATCCCTTTTCATTCAGCTAGGATGGAGGAGGGATATGCAGAACGTAGTTTGGGAAATGCAGGTGAATGCTTGGATCCTGGCTAAATATTGGGGAGAACACTTGAAAAATAGCTAAGAGCACTGCTGAATTAAGATACTGTGCTGAATTAAAGTACACTGCACTGAATCAAGGTTGTGGTTGAAAACCAGGTACACAATTAAAGAGTTTGGAAGTAGGCCTAGTCAATCTGGTCCACTCAACCTCTCCCACCTGAACCTCCAGATCTAGAGACGTCATCTTCCAGAATGCTCAGTAATGGTCAAGCGGTTTGGAGAATTCTGGGAGTTGAAGTCATGTACCTCAAATTACTGGAATTTTGCAACATAATCCCAAACTCTGCTTGGAAACCTCTAGGAAGAAAATATCACCAGCTCAATAGTAATTTCATATTGAACAATTCTTGCTTGCTGATGATGTTAAGCTGAAATGTACAGTATCTTGTCTTTTTGTTCAAATTGGGTAACAGTAGTCCAAAAGATAAATAAAATAATATACACACATAAAATACCATAAAAATATACACATATTTAAAGATGCTTCTTTCCTAGAACTTCCCAGAGAAGAAATGGAAGCATTATTAAACTATGCTAGGTTCCTATGCTGATTCCTCCAAAATATTTTCCTGCTATGTATACAATTTGTATCTTCCAGTCTGTTGGTCTCTATGCATTTATAGCATATCCTATAAATAGAACTATCCTTGAATGAAACTTGTGTACAGTAAAACATGGCTGTCAAAATCTGGATTGGCATTTTTCAGATGTGAGCATATTATACAAATTTTAAAAGGAATTCCTTAGCTGATTATTAGTTCTAAACCTGGTTAAACCTGATATGATCCTTTGGTGCACATGGTGTACATTCGATGTGGGGAAAAATCGATTTGATAGAAAAGAATATTTGTAGCTCAGGGTTGTACTGTGGTATCCTTGCTGCTCTCTAAGTTTGCTGAGTTTGCTTTGAGTAAACCGCACACCCTTCTAGTACTGATGATGATACCTAGTTGGATAATGAAATGTCCGCAAGAAAACACCCAAACGCTGAGAGCACCAGGGACCTCACAAAGCTTGATTTAGTTTACTTGTGTGAACCCATCTTAGGCCGCAATTGTATATTTAATGAAGCTAACTTCTATTGCAAGTATGTGTAGCACTACATTATCAGTGTAATGTGGTCTGATGAACAAAGATACTATGTAAATTTCTTTATGCAAGAATGTCTGTGTCACCTTGAACAACAGTTCTGTGAATATCCCCATTGAATTACCAATGTCAGATATTTGCAGAGCCATCTTACATCCACCTACATTTCAACAAGATAATGGGTATAGACTGGTAAAAACTAAAACTTACTGTCACAAATTGTTTTGTTTTGATCTGATAGATGGGAAAAAATGCCACATCATGCTTAGCTTATTATTTATAGGCTGGAGGCCTATAAATTAAAATAAATAATTTTTGGCACTGAGTGCCCAAACTGGAAAGTGTGTGCATGCGCATGCATGTACATGTACCGGAGTGCCAGAAAACCGAATACCAGCTGGCCGGTGCACGCATGCCATTTTGGAGGCCGTTTTCCAGCTGTTTTTAGCCTGGAAAATGGCCTCAAAATGCCCCAGAAAATGCCCTGGAAAACCAGAAAAGCAGCTGGTGATGGCGTGTGTGCCCACTGAGAAGGCCCTATGTGCCACCTTTGGCACATGTGCCATAGGTTCACCATCACAGCATTAGATGCTTCAAAGAACGTGATTTTTTTTTTAATTGTGATAACGCCTGCTAGGAACTAGAAAAACTTTAGTTCATTTTTAGAACTACAGGAAACTGACTTGGTTATTTGCTTGATGACATTAGCATTTCACATCTTTTGCTCTTAATGACTCTTAACTTTGGCATCCCATGCTGTTTTAAAATACTTTTGCACCCTGTAGCAATTGGAGGATCTACGGCTAAAAACAGTGTTTGGGATGTTCTCAATTAGTTGATCAGTCCAATGATAGACATCTCACTCCCAAATACTTACTTTCTGGGTTTACATCTGGACTGTGTGAGTGTCTTAAAGGTTATTGGGGAAGGCAGGTTTCTAGATAGCTGTCATTTCCCCAAGCATGAAGTGGAGAGATAGTGAGATAGAGATGGCTGTAGACTTCTTGACCCAAGTCTTAAAAAACTATTGCCTTGGAACTGAAGAACTAGTACAATCTAGATAATAAAGTTAAAATTAAGCTTTGGATTTGTGAAATAGGCCTATTTTCTGGAAAATATTGTTTTATTTTTTTAATTATAACACAATGGTATATCTTTTGTGGCTCTAGGGAGATCCTCTGGCTTTGATAGCCCAGTCTCTTAAATAAGTCTGACATAGTTTGTATAACATGATTTGTTTACTAAGCATAATTATTTGGATTTGCACACTGCATTAAATGGAGTATGGTTGAATCTATATTTCTGTAATAGCTTGTTAGAATTTTGAAATAAAGAGTAACTATAGAACAAAGGCAGCTCTAGATCTGAGTGACCATTCTACATAAAATCCTATTTTGAGAAACATGTTTATGATGAAAGTTAAATTTCAGAGCCAACGTTTTGTGAGCAATTCTGTAATTTGAGACTGACACTGACTGACAGGCTGTGAAAAAGGATGGCCCTAAAAGTTAATAGATTGTACAGGACTTGTTTTCAGCTTATTTGTGAAGGAAAGTATAATGACTGGATTAATACAATCAAATCCAAACTGACCACATTATACGGTAGTTTAACTTGAGATGAGAACTGAGCTATTGCCATCTTTCTGATCATTTTAAGAGTATGTGAGAAAATTATATATATAATTTTATAGAATTATACATTTTATGCAATTGTATACATAAAATGTATGCATATTATATACAATTATACATTTTATAGAATGATGAATAGGTCAGAAAGATGGCAATAGCTTAGTACACACACACACACACACACACACACATACACCAATATGCATGAATGTGAGTAGCACATATGCTGCCTTGGGCTTTTCAAAGGTAGAATATAGATTTCATTTAATTGATACGAAGTTTGGATTTGCTGATTAAATGGGTTTGTTGTTGTAGAAATGCCTACTATATAATACTATGTAAAAGTAAAACCTATATTATCTTGTTCTACTATGCTGAAAGAGTTGGGAGTCAAAGCTCCCCCCTCCCCCCACTTTCCTCTCTTCCCTTTTCCTGCCTCTACTTCCCCACTATATTAATTTTCCTTTGTAATTTGATATTCTAATAAACTACTAAAATTCTTGAAAAAAAAGGGAATGACAGCTATAGAAACAAAACAAAACAAACGAACAAATAAATGACAGAGAGAGGGAATCACCATTCGGGAATATAAACAACATTTTTGGTATAACGTTTGTATGCATGATTTATTCTGGATTCTGATTCATAGTCCATTTCTATGAATTTAAAAAATACGTAAAAAGAGACACTGTTTTCCTGTCTAATGAAAGAGCCAAAAATCATTTCATGCCAGACTAGCTAGAATAAAAATAAAGCTATTGCGAATCTGCTCCTATAGGTTAAAATAAATTCCACCTCAGAAATGGTGATAGAGGAAATGCAGTGAAAAATGCTCAGATTTGGCACTCTGCCCACCCTTGATATTCCTGATAGGAAACTGTTGAGAAAAGGCAAAGAAATCCACCATTAAATCAATAATGTGTCTTATGGTTTTTGCCCCTGTGTTACAACAGAACTGGCACATACCTCTTAGCTGGCCCAGGAATTAGCAGCCCATCACTATCACGAATTGGTGACCTTAGGATAAAACAGTGACCTGGGCTGATAATTAATGGTTATTAATCCATTTTCTGAGTATGTACTGATACATTGAACCATAAATAAAATAAGTAAACTCATCTCAGGCCTAACCATTAAAAATGCAAAAAATTGAAAACAATCAGATCTAACATTTGGAGCTTTTTAAGTGTATGGTGTGAACACAGCATTTTCAGAATCTAGTTTCTTTCCTAAAAGGAGAATCTATATGCAAATCCCCCGTTCTGTATTTACTGTAGTGTTGATGTGGGCATTTTGGACAAAGAATGGTACCAGAGCGCTGGGTAATCATTTAGGTAACCAATGGGCAACCACCGGTATCTCTGAAAGCATCTTCTTAGGCTCGTATTAAACATTATTTTTTCCCAATAAAATACTGTACAGTTAGGCAAAACAGGGGACATGGCAGATAAAACGGCCAAGATTTGCAGGCGTGTTTACTGCCTGCTTGTAAGTTAGCCAGGCTAATTTATAGGCAAGAAAGAAATTGGAATCAGGAATATATCAGAACTTTACATGACTGTTTGGCTCGAAATTAGAGGCAGTGTGACTGTTTTGTGGGTGAAGACTGCATTTAACACTTAACGTGATGCTGCAGGACAACAGACACTACCATTGTGCAAAACCAGTTGAATTTTACTTGTGGATTTTTTAAGGAGAGTTTTGTTGGACATCTCCTCTCTTCCCCATCAGCATAATTAGCTAAAATATATCTTGCTGCCTACACTGACTGCTGCAGCTGCCTGTTATCAGTAACAGCTATCAGTGTGCTTCCAAGGGATACCAAAAAAACAAAAAAAACAAAACCCAAGCTTTGAGGGCTGAGAATGCCCAGCTCTGACCTGGGTGTATGTTGGTATGGTGGGAATAAGCACTCCCAGAATCAGGGAATAAACCTGGAGGAGACCATTTATATCCTTCTTTGGAACTGGAGGGGAAAAGGAAGCTGTGCCCGCCACGTCTTGTAAATGCTTTTGGCTTGTTCAAATTTCAGCAGGATTGCCACGGATTGCTTATTTACAGTCTCCAGTGGCAGAATTTGTGGTGGGAAGGTTATTTCTGCCGTGGCCACTTACATGTTTGCCATGATGTTAGAATATTGCATTTGGAGGTTGTGTTTGTTTAGCTCTGCTTTTAACAAAGGGAGCTTTGCTGAGATTCATAGAGGGAGCAAAAGAGAACAATAAGGATGGGCAGTCGATATAATTCAGTTCGTTCAGATCTGAAAATGGCTGATGGGTGACTCTTTTCCCAAAATTTAATCACTCTATGCTTTCTGCTTTGATCCTACCCTCCCCTGTGGTCCCTGCACATTTTGGGTACTGTCAGTCAGTGCAACTGCAACGGAACCTTGGTCGCATTGCAAAATTTCAGTGCTGCAAATGCACCAGAACTGCTGGGATATAAGGCATTTGTATTTTAGAATTAAAACCCTGCTTATAAAATTGGACTGAATCCCCACCGAACATACTTCTTTGTTGTCCTGGCATGGTCTGAGAATCCTGTGATGGGTTCTTAAACCGGATGGCAGTTCTGCCCCTATGGGGATGGATCTGTAGGAGCTCTGGGCTTCCCTCCACTAAAGATTCAGGGCTTCAGGAATGCCCCCCTCCTCCCCATGAAAAGGGAGGACTTTTTTTCTTCTTCTCCTTCTTCTCCTTTTCCTTCTCCTTTTCTTTTTTCCTTCTCCTTCCCCTTTCATTTTTTTTTTGGAGATGGCCTGGGAATTTTCCTGCTTTGTGTGTGGTGTGCCGGGATGAGGGGCTTTGGGCCTCTTCCTTTCAGATGCAAGGGGGCTATTTGACTAATTCAATGGGGCTTCAGTTTGATTACCTATCTGATAACAGAGGAATTCGAACAATGTGTGTGTTTTGGGAAGGAGGGGGGAGGGCTTGGGATGTTCTGAAGACCACCAGCTTCTTTTGCAGGTCACTTCAAAAGACCCAGGGCAAGAGGGAGGGAGGGCCGGGGAGGGGGAAGGAGCCTTCCTTGCAATTTTCTCTCCCTTGTTCCCCAAGGGAAGACAAGATTGCTTTTGGGGGTGGGGGGGTTGACCAATCTCTCAAGCACTCCTCAAAATAAACAGCAGTATTTCACATTTCACTCGGCTAAGAGAGGCAGGCGCTGGTGTAAGCGGCTGGCGGATGATGTTAACTCCCCCCAATTATCCCTGAACTCCTCCCAATTATCTATATTTATCAGAGACATGTTGGTGTCAGACCTTGATGTATTTGGGAGATACTTTGGGAACAAATCCATCTGTAGAATCTCCGTGGGTTTGAGCTGGATTAGTGATGCCTCTTTAACACTTAAAAAGTTTCTCTTCCAATATTACCCAGATTTAGCTCACTGGGATAGACCCATACCGTGGAACCAGCAGCCGGTAGTTTTCTGAGAAGGAATATCCTTTGTAGAGGACAAGATAAATAACTGAAAATAGTACCAGCTTTGTTTCATTTTTCTAGATCTGTGTTTCTGAAGCTTGTCAACTCTTAAGATGTCTCGACTTCAATTCCCAAAATTCCCCAGTCAGTATGTTGGCTGGGGAATTCTGGGAGTTGAAGTTCAGACACCTTACGAGTTGACAAGCTTGAGAGAGAGAGACTATTCTGTATGGTAGGTATAATAAGTCAATGTGGGAAAGCAGATTCTCTTAATGGCCACATGATTCACTTAACAGTTGTGGCAAAAACTTCACAAAATTGGGCATGATGCTAAGTTAAATTATTTGTCATTCAGCAGAAGCTGGGCAGGCTGTCATCTACACATCATTGTAATGTGGTTTGTTTGGGGATGATACAATTAATGTTTTATACACCAAGAGTTAAGATTTGGTAGGTTGTGTGAATCCAGCTTTTTGTAGAAACATAAGCCAGTTTTGGCAGAAAGGCAGGGTAATGAGCTGCTAAAAAGGATTTACCAAGACAATACTCTTCTGGTATGAAATGCAGCTCTAATGGATGAAGACAGTTTAGTCTTTGGAAAGCACTCTGTGGGAAACTTTTCTTCCTCTGTGATTAAAAGCAAATTAATTTACATTGCAGGAGGTGTGGAGCAATATGGCTCAGAAGACCAGACTTTTTGAATTTTTTTGAGATTAGCGATCTAGAGGTCTATTAAACTTGGAGAATTCACAAGCTGATTTGCTTTTTGCCACCTTTGTGCGCGTGCACTCACACACATAAATATATCTACCAAACTAGTTCAGCAACCAATTTGGTGGATGTAATAATATATATATGGCAAGAATCAAATCAGTGGGTGAATTCTCCTCCAGGCATTATGCTCAGGTACTCCAGAGGAATGTGGTTGTCTTAAAGAGAAATTGAATGAGTGTTAGCCAACTTCAGTTAATTTTGAAAAATCTAGAAAACATAGATTGGAAGTTAAAAAACATCCTGGAAGAATGTAATAACAAGAAAAACTGAAGAAGCACATGCATGAGATTATTAGGAGTCAGTATGAATTAGGAGTCAGTATGAATATAGTATATTATCTTCCTTACAACCAGCAGATAAAACTCTCTAACAGTGTGCAGTAATAGTATGCGTGCAAGGCAAGCAACATTGATGTGTGAATGGTGTTGTTTGCAGACAAAGGCATGTCTGTTTTCTACCACAAAATATTACACAACATAATTTCTCACAGCTTTCCCTAAACTGGTTCCCTTTGCATCAGTGGGCTGGAAATTGTGTTATCCCAATATGTGTGTGTGCTAGCTAAAACAATGGAAGTCATAATTATTTGCAAGCTTGATTCAAAGGCTTATTTTCTTTGTGTTGGATGGTGGGGTCCCTCGTACTATTATTTTAGTCAAAATTGTAAGAGAAGTTTGCAGCCCAAAAATAATTGGGGCCACTTACCCACCTTTATTTAAGTGGGTGGGGTTTTTAAATGGCCCCATCAGGATGTCATACTGGGAAGAAGCTTGGAGGGGAATCAGGAAATGGAGTAGAGAATCCAAATCCTGAACCAAAACCAAAATATTTTGCACTGCAAAGTATTTAGCATACCAGGTAAGGAAGGACAAATTAGATAATAAATAGGGAGCCAAATTCAAATGTGATTACTCTTTGGCATAAAAAATATCTACTCGAGAGCCTGTTTTTCTGGTTTGATCCTGCATAGTTTCTAGCCCTTTCAGATGGAATGGAATTCATAAGCAGCTTTCCAAATATTGGGAATTCAGAGAGTATCTCCATATTAGCTGTGTGCTACTATAATGGAGACCTCCTCCCTTCTAGATGAGTGAGGTTCCAGGTTGGTGAAGCAGCTGTGGCAATTGAACGAACTGTTCCATTGGATTTGAAAATCATTTAATTGAATCTTGCAGACTGACATCAGAGAGGGATTGTGCCATGCCATCAGCATCCATCTATCTATGCATCAGGGGATAGAGTTGTCGATCTTTACCGAGATTATGAATATTCAAGATTTAAAAGTGTTGAAGCTTTACCTAGTTCATGTTTAGCCAAACATGTTCTTTATAGAGAGACAGTCTTGCTTAAAAAAACTGAGTAGCTGATGCACCAAGGTCAGCTGCCTGATAATTATTTCAAAAGCGTGAGTCACAGGGTTTGCTCTTTTCTTTTACAGTGTGTAAATAACCACTTTTGAGTTAGAGCAAAGCTCTCCAAACTTGGCAACTGTAAGACTTGTGGACTTCAGCTCCCAGAATACCTCAGCCAACCATGGGGAATTCTGGCAGTTGAAGTCCACAAGTCTTAAAATTTGGAGACCCCTGAGTTAGCACAGTGGAAGGCTCAGAAACTACACATGCCTAGGGCTTTTTGCACCTCCCCCCCAAAAGGAATGAAGAGCTAGCTGGAGAAGAGGTTGTTTAGCCCTTCCTCATTTATTCCCCCCCCTCTCAATTTTTCCTGCCCTTTTCCAGCTAGGAGTTGCAATTGTTCTTTTATTAATGGTCAGCTATCTCCCTACCATGGGGAAAAGTGTTTTGTGGAGTGGGTAACACAAGGAAAGAGGAAAGCAGACTCTTTCCACACATTCAGTTGTCACTAATATCTATCCTGGCCTTGGCAAAGTACACACAATAGCTGGAATCACGCCATATCCTACATGAGGCCAAGATGCAGTTGATAGTTAGTGATTTAGTGTATTTGTGTTAATGTCGCTATTATCTTAGCAGGCTATGTGAACCAGGCCATCACAGGTTTCAGCATTATATATTATGTGACTGGAACAATTGTGTTATGTTAACCCAGATTTAATACGTTGTATAAAGCAAGACAATATGCACATGTCAAAACTGGAGTGCCACGATCTAAGTGTTGGCCCACTCAGTCTTTTGCCCATCGCCCATCCTACCTCACAGAATTGTTATGTGGATAGTATGGGAAGAAAGAGGGATATACATAGCATGTAGCCCTTGACTTGCAACCATTCCTTCAGTGATCATTTGAAGTTACAATGGCACTGGAAAAAATGGCATCTGACTGTTGCAGCACCCCAAGGTCATGTGATCAAAATTTGGACACTTGGCAACTGGCATGTATTTATGACAGTTGCATCATCCCACGGTCAGTTAATCACCAATTGCAACCTTCCCAGCCATCCCCTGACATGCACAATCAACATGGGAGAGCCAGATTTGCTTAGCAACTGCCTGATTCGCTTAACAACTGGCAAAAAGGTTGTAAAAGGCACAATTGACTTAGCAGTGGCCTTGCTCCATAAGAGAAATCTTGAGCACAAATGCGGTTGTAATTTGAGGATTGTTGTTGTTAGTTGTGAAGATGTGTCCGACCCATCGCGCATGACCCCATGGGCAATGTTGCTCCAGGCCTTCCTGTCCTCTACCATCCCCCGGAGTCCATTTAAGCTCGCATCGACTGCTTCAGTGACTCCATCCAGCCACCTCATTCTGTCGTCCCCTTCTTCTTTTGTCCTCCATCGCTCCCAGCATCAGGCTCTTCTCCAGTGAGTCCTTCCTTCTCATGAGGTGGCCAAAGTATTTGAGTTTCATCTT
>JANHGC010003889.1:56196-68453 GCA_027560395.1 Boaedon fuliginosus | reverse complement strand
TTAGTACTGTTTTTTTTTCCTGGGAGATTTAACAGAAATTATTTTTCCGGGACAGGAGCGGGAAAGAATGGTAAAATCCGGGACCTTCCCGGCCAAACCGGGACACTTGACAGGTATGCATGTTGTAAAATATATCAAGAACACAAATGATACTCAGTTATGAATCTCTAACACTGGCTGGTCAAATGATGTACTGAAGTGCTTATTCTATGCCTAAAAGCTGGGACGATCTGGATGTGGAAGACCAGACTGTGACTCAACGCCGGAAAGACCACATGGCTTTGGGGTTTGGACTGTGTGGATCTGGAGATTTCTTATCTTTTTTAGTCAAGTAGCACTCATTCCAGAGAGATTTGGTGTGCAACTTGAGAGTCCTCCTGAGCTCACAACTCTTTTTGAAAGAGCAGATGGCAACTGTGGTGACGGAAGCTTTTGCACAAATCCATTTTAGGCACCAATTCCACATGTTCCTGGACTATGGGGTTCTACTCATGATCATTCTCAAGTAGTCCTTTCTCAAAAGGATTACATAATATGGCAATACATTCCACATGTGACTGCCCTTGAAAAACATTCAGAAATTTCAACCAGTCCAAAATGCAGCAGCATGCACATTTCTGGCAAAACAACTGCCATTGCCTGTGGTACACTGGACCGCAGTAAGATTCTAAAGCACTTATTATCATCTTTAAATCAATGCAAGGCCAAGTTAATTGGCTGTCCTAGCATTTTCAATAAGCGGCACACTCACTATTAAATGTTATCTGGCAGAACCTAAGAGATTTGCTTTATCCGTCCACAATATCTGGCCTTCAGGTCATTTCCCACCCACCCACCACAAGACAATCCCCTGGATTTCCAGAAGGCTATAAACACTTAGCCTACAATATTACCTGAGCCCAATATAGTTGTGGCTTGTATTGTTAGAGTGGCATGATCCTCTATTTATTGCATTATGATTACCTTAACTCTTTGTATTTTGTTGATAGAGGAGAGAGAGAGAGACAGAGAAGGGGGGAGGAGGGGGAGGGGAGGGAGAGAACAGGATGATTGTTCTTAGCTACCCAGATTTATATTTGAAAGATGGACAGCCACATACATTCTCAAATAAATTCTTTTTCACAATGCTAAAACCCCAGGTTTCTTCTCACTGATAAGATTTTAATGTAAATATCCCTTGAACCAACCCCACATTTAATTGCTATGATTAATGTACTGAAGGAAATATGAAATCAATTCCTTACTAACATTATAGTGTTGAACAAATAAAAGACATATAATCAATACTGGATGGAAACCAATGCTATGTATTTAGGCTGCTTGCCATTGCACAAAGTCAACTGGGGGCCTGGAATGCCATTGTACTTGGGAATAAAAGTTTAGCAGCCAATATTTGATTGTGGCTGCCTGCTTGCACTGATTTGAATGACCTGCCAAATCCAACCAGCCACATTAGCACCATTCAAGTTGATTCACCATCTAAACTCAATTGTCTTTAATAAGTCCTTGATTGTTTGTAAACTTGCTGTTTTCTGATATATCTTTTGAAGATACAAATGTCTCTTTTGCTACTTTAATCTGTCTTGATACCTTGTGATATATTTTTCTATAAAATATGTCATAGAACTTTTTTTTTTCATCTTTTCCTCCCTTATGGGAGATTGATTAAAGTATGTTATCATTAGTTCAGAACACAAATACAGTATTTCATTCATTCATCTTAACACTTAAGAAAGATACAAAAAAAATGAGATGGAAAAAGAGGGTGAGAATCTCACTTTTCCCTTGACTGCTCATTGGAGAGGACAATGGCAGTGTTGTTAAAATACTTAATATACTCCAGAGAACCTCTCACAATTAAGGGGTTCCATGTAAGGCTGGCTAGAATACAACTCAACAAAAATTAACTACAGCAAGTTATGAGAAATTGTATGAATATCAGAGGAAGAATCAAGTGATTCTGATATTAAATGCTTATCTTTTTTCTTTTTTGTAAGAAATTAAAAAATGTGTTGTATATGTACTTGCTTGTTTTTAAAGGCAAGTTTCTTAAAGTTCTTTAAACGTTTATTTATTCTTCTTGTTACAATCATCTCCATTATATTTTTGACTATATCATAAGCTTTCTTTTCCAAGGCTGAAACATTTTCTTTCTAAAATATATATTTTCATCAGACTATCAAATTATACTTACATGTTCACATATGACATTTTTAAAAAATTAAAAACACAAGTCTTTGATTTAGTCTGCTGGGCTCATAACAAATGACAATAAGCTATTTCATAGAATTTATATTGCCTAATTAATGTGTAAATCTAGTGGTGTCAAAATACTAAATATAAAACTGTTCGAAACAATGCCTGTAATTTCACAAGGTGAGATGAAAGTCACCAGCATAGATAAATTCTCAAGGACACATATGGCCCATTTGATTCATTTTTTCTTCATGTATTTCCAAGATGAACTGTCGACGAAAATATTATCAGTGGAAAAATATGATTCAAAACTGACCTCTTGCATAAATGTTCTTTAAGGAGACAGGGGAAAAAATGGAAGGAAGGTTGATATGTATCTATCATCTAGTCACTTGTGAAACCTCCACATGACAAGTAAAAGCTTCCACATCTCATTTGGGTTTTCAAGGACTTGCCAAAACGTAGGACAAATGAAGTCGTGTCTGTCAATGAGCACAATCTAAATAGAAAAAAGGGCACTCTTTCTTCCTTGTGTTAATAAATATGTATGCATGTCACAGCCATAGTGCTCATAATTCCAACTGTGTATTACAAATTCCAATTTCATAATAAATGTAGAAAGTGGGGGGACTGAAATGAAACATTTTCAAGCAATCTCATTTTGATTGGCACCTCAATTGATAAAAATAAATATTGTTAGGATAGACCTACTTGCTAGATTCTATAATACTTACATCAACTTTTCATATCCTAATAACCTCCAGCAGTGATATCCATAATTCATAGGGATATTATGAGAGTTAATGTATGATATACTGTACATGGAGAACAGCAGATTGGAAAGATATTATTTAAGATAATTAATTTCTATGGAACTCAATAATCCAATAAGCAAAGCTCTTGGAATTTATGGAAAAGCAAAGCAAAATATAGAATAGGAGGGAATATAGAATAGAATCTATACAACTGAAATCAGCTGGAGAAAAAATATTTCAGTAAACAATACTAATAAATAGCTATCTTGTTAGTTTCTGAAAAGTAAATTTCTTATAGAAAAAAGATTGTGGTTGTTGTATTATACAGGTTTATTAAACTTTTAAGCAGTGTGTGTTTATCTATCTAGCTGTCTGTCTGTCTGTCTACTAAAAAAATAAAAATAAAATAAAAAATGTGAGTAATAAATAGTGCATTAAAACAATATTGAAAATTGCACTTAGATTATATCTCAATTTAAAATATAAACTATAAAACCTGAATGTTGGATGTTCCATAATTCCCTATATACAATAGTAGACTAAAAAATGATTTCCAAGCAGACTTGAATTTGGCAGCAGAATTACTTTTTAAATTTGAAGTTATTCTAAATATTTAAACATACTCCCACAATTTAGTTAACAAATCTTCCAGGACAGAGTGAATCAAAGATACTTTTTATTGATCTGTACATTTTTAAAGCAACTGTCAGTGTTCCAAGTAAACTCTCCATAATCATTCCCCACTCAGAGACAAAGTCCATCCAAGTAAGAATTTATTAGAAAAGTCATGTTGGCACATCTGGAGAAAATCTGAACCTGAAGTTCCAGTTTTCCTTTCTCTAAGTCAAAATCAAAGATCCATCCCCTTGCACCCATATGTCCATCACATGGTCCAATCAACTGTCACTTCATTGGCACCAATTCTTCAGATCCACGCTTGCAGGTGCAGGTAACTTCAACCTTGACACCTATAGGAATGTTGTCATGGCTATTACTCTACTCACTAAGAATTCCCCCCTCCCAATTTCCCAGGCTCTAAATGTGGCAGGCTAGAAGCAGTTATAAACTTGAATATATGGCTTTTGGATCTGACAGCAATATCCCATTATAATATTCTTCCAGTTTTGCTGGATCAGATTCCTGTTTACTATACAATTTCAAACAGTAGTTAACAACTTGCTATATATTTTTTATTTATTATGATGTTAAACATCTGCAGTAGAAAGACAGATATCTCATGATGTCACTGAAGTAGAAAGGGCTGAAATTACTTTTTCTTCTCTTTATTGATAAGATTAATAAAATCCAACTGGCTCTGTAAAGTCAACACACAAGTCCAATAAGGCCTGAAAAGAATGTTTCTGTCACTGATATGGAAGCAAGTTTGCCTTCATCCTCAGGAATAGATGATTATATATGAACTATATGTGGCACTCAATAGAATTACTATCTGGTCCACAGATGAGGTGGAAGCCTCAATTTATGAGGTAGATCTATCACTCAAACCTTAACCAGGCATTGTAAATAGCTTAGCAAAGGTTTAACTAACCATCCCAGAGTAGACATTAAGCACAAACTATATTTCCTTTCATAATTAGCTGAGGACTTACTTACTTACTTACTTACTTACTTACTTACTTACTTACTTACTTACTTACTTACTGGTTGGCCCTTTCTGTCTTGGTAAAACTTATTTAATCTGGTTAAATGTTATTTTTCTTAGCTACAGTTGGTAGATTGTAAATCCAGGTAAAAATCCAGTAGTACAGGAAAGTAAACAGTACGTGTCCTAACCCGTATCTCACTGGTGCACAACAATAAGGGAAATAAACACACAGTAGTATCTTGGTACTGATCATTAATTCATTTTGGAAGGAGCTACGAGTACTAAAAATGTTGAGTACTGAGAAAACCACCTGACTTACCAATGGGACCCTTTATTTCAGCCAGAGGGAGTAGTGAGTCATGAGGCAGCCGATGCCAGCAAGTTCTATCTTGCATGTCAAATACCAGGAGAAAGATGAGTACTGGCACACGATTTTTACTTCAAAACACATTGAATACTGAATTCAATTTTTGAAGCAGTCAAGTACTGAGTTATGACTATACTATTCTTGGATCTTGGAAAATTTAACCACTGGGTCAGGTTGTAGAATGGAACAGTCAAGAGATTCTTGTCTATAGTCATACAAGTCAGATTTGTCAATTTACTAGTTTACCATCTAAAGTATAATTTTTGATAAAGGAAGTAATACATTGGGTGTGTTAATCATTAATAGTAGAAATGTACATTGTATGATATGAGTGAAAGCCAGTGTGGGGCTCTAGAACAGTTATGGCCAATCCAAAATGCTCTTATTTTTATTAATTTTATTAAAAGACAATCAAACTGCTGTTAAAATTTAAATTCTTCATGCAAGTTCCCAGAATATTTAATCAGTTATAGAAAAAGTTGCTGTAGTAGAATCACATGCATTTCCTACCCTCCTTTTCACCTTTAGAATATCTTACTCTTCAAAGCTTTAGATTTATTGGATAGTGATGGTTTTCCAAGTTCAAATCAAGGTGTTGGTTATTGTTATTATAGAGAGGCAGGGGGCAAGATGGGATTCTCTCCATCTTACTTATGACAGAATAGCATATTTCTTGGCACATCAAGTCAGTGTATTAATGGCATGGTACAAACAAATCTGTCCTCAAAAACCTTGCTGCTATCTATGTCAACATCTGTTGCGTTAGGTAGTTGCCTTATTCTGCCTGATGATTAGATTGGCTGTATCATCCAGACTGTAGCTGCTGCCAGAAGCCCTAAAACAAAGTTCTTCCTCCTTGATCCTGTGGCTCATCTTTGAGATCAGCTGGGAAAGTTCTTCATGCCTCTCACTTTTATCTAGGAAATGTTTGAGAGCAGCACGGAAGAAAATTTCTGAAGCTGAGTTCACATTCTGGTTTTATCTGTCCCAAGAGATATTTCTGGTTCCTTCTGTGATGTCTGTTCTTCACCTCTTTGAGATGACTTCATTTTGACAGGAGATTAATTTTGACTGCTTAACTCTTGCTTTAACTTTTTTCCCACTGCTCAATAATATTTTTAGTTGTGTTTTATTATGTTTGCTGCCTTAGACATTGTTCTAAAACAGAAAGTAGAAAAGATAAAAGCTACTTCAAATCAAACTTGACTTTTACTGTTTTCATTGATACATTTATCTAGTTTTTCTGGCAAATGAATATGAAATATGAAAATAGTTTGTCTATTGGCCTATTGCCAAGATGTTTCTTTAATTTCTCCATGTAGCCCATAGCAATTTTTTCCCCTCATGGTTTCCTATTTAAATACCAACCAGCTCCAGTATTGCTTAGATTTTTATGCTCAGTCAAGGTTATGCTCAGTCATAAGCAGAGTCACCTATTTGGGTTGACAGAAAGAGTTGCAAAAATAAATAAATAAATAAATAAATGGTTAGACTGTCTAAAGGCTTGAAAGATTAGAATACTTTAATATTAGAGAAACTGAAAGAATTTTTGGACTTATACCAAAAATCTATTCTTTGGTAATAAAGTTTCCTCATTTAGGAAAAAAAATAATAAAGACATGGATTTCTACAGAAAAACTTTAGAAAGACCACATAATAAATTTTATCAAAAATGTAAAATTTCTGTCCATGCAGATGACCTTTGACCCCTTTTATATATTTAGCTGTCTTAACAGTCTAGGAATTATATTATTGGTAAACTGTAGCATTTTTGTGACTCTAATTGTTATTATGAGTAAAAAAATAAAATTGAAAATTCAAGGTCCAATTGTAAAATCATCTTAAAAGAAGACAGGCTAGACAGGAATGGGGAGGGGCTATCAGCTAAGACTATTAATGAAACATACCAAAAGTCTTTTCTTTTCAACAAATTATTGTTTTGACAGCTCTCAAATTAGAGGGTTCATTTCTACATTTTCTGGAGCAGACAGTTAATGCAAATATGGTCCCTGTAACTGTGTGAGGAAAATGAAAGAATACATTACAACTCATCACATTCATTCCTTTCATCAATCATTATTTTTAAAGGAGAAGTTGAAAATTGTCAAAGTTGTCACAAGCAAGTGTTCTGCTGTAGTTTGTGGAAAAGTAATAAAATTCTGTAAATACAGAATCGTGAAACCTGGTTAGCTAATTTCTTCTGGCATAGAAACAGCAGTGTCCAGTCTACAACATCTGGAGATTAAATTTCTAGTACAGGTTTCACTTAATAGACATAATTGATGGTGTGGGTCCTTGGTGCTCTATGAGCTTGGTATCAGCATTCCAAGTAACAAACTCCCAACACAACAAACTCCAAGACAAGCATTTTCTCAAAGTTCCATTTTATTAGAGCTGTCATATTAGCAAATCTGGGAAAACTGGAATCTGAGAGTTCTGGGTTTTCCCTTCGTAACTGAAAATCAAAAACACATCCTCTGCATCCATCAGTCCATCACATTTTCCAATCACCTGTCGCCCCAACTAGAGACATCCCTCTAACCACTCCTTGCCAGGTGCAGGATGACTTGTCTTTGACTCAGAAGAAGAATGTTGTTATGTCTAAAATTCCACCTCACTATAATATCCCTCCTCCCAAATTCCAAGGCACTAAAATGTGGCGGCGTGGAAGCTTCTAAGTAAAATATGGCTTCCAAAGCTGACACTTGGTTATTTCCTTGCAGACGTTTCATTACCCAAACTAGGTAACATCATTGTGCTACTAAGTGCTACTAAGGAGTGGGGTTTTCGTTCAGTTTATATTTTAGTGGCTTGTCCTGTCAGTGTTGCTACAGGTGATCTTAGATATTCTTTACTTGGGGTGTTTATTGTTGGCTTGTTTGGCAGTTTCTTGGAGTTAATCTATGTTCATCTGGGTACAGATTGCTGATGGGACGGTGTTTTGGTATTTTTGTTTCCTTGTTGGCTTGCTGATTGTCTCTTTTGCATAGTATGTAGATATTGTTTATGTGTATGTGTCTGTTGAGGGCTAATTTGTCACGGCATATGGACAAACTTAATCATAGTTTTAACTGGGAAAAATGTGACCATACTAGACCAAGCCAAGTCCAAAAATGCTAGAGAATTTCTAGAAACCTGGCACTCTGACAAATTAGATTCATGATGCATAAAGATATGGAAAAAGGGAAAGAAAGAACAATAATCTTTGGAGGCTATCTCATAATTTATCACCTTTCCATCTGGCATTTGAGGTAGAATGGGCTGCTAGCAACATGGGTCACAAGTCCAGGGTTGACAACATCAGCACATACCCTAGCTTTCTACTTTTGCAGTTGTCAGAGCAGGGAGAATTATTATATAATTCTAGACTATTTAAAGGCTTCTGTAAGATGTCAAAAAGCACAATAGTAGGAAGAATGAATGAGCAAGAAGGGAGAAGCAATTATAGTGAGAAAAATGTTGGACAGCATCAGGAAAGGGAGTAAAGAACTATAAAAACAAGAAAAGGCCTAAAGGATGAAGGAAAGTGAAGATATAATCAGTGGCAAAAGAAAAAACAATTACTCTAATAAAAGAACTGAAAAAGAAAAGAACAGGAAAACAAGTTGTCATAGCTCCAGGACTAGGTACGTGCTAAACCATCCCAGAGACTGTATAAGTCCAGATATCTGCCAGGAACGTAAGTTACAAAAAACATTTTCTTCTCAATCTATGCCCTAAACATAAGGTCTATCAGAATCCAGTTACAATTGGATATCAGGTATCTGAGAAATACAAACTGGAACTCAGTCAGAAGATAACCCTCCAGGGAAGTCTATTAAATTATTGTCTATTGCCTGTTGCCTCATGATTGTCTTCTTCTCAAGAGAAACAATTTGTAGTATACTGTAGTTTATAATAAACATGGGATATACTTACCTAAGAAGAGATATATACTTTATTTTTGTGATCTGTGAATGAGTAGAATTTTAAGATAATGAAACAATACTGAGGCAATCATTCTTAAAGTCATAGGTTTTATAATGATCCATTGGCAGAGACAGGTGTTGGATGAGGGATGCAAAAGGCTGCTTGTCTCTCTAGAGTTCCCTTCCTTTTTCCTCTCTTTGCTCTATTTTCGGTTGGCATTGTCACCTCTGGTCTCACATGACAGGCATGAATGCTGAACATTAACCAAGTATATTGATTGAACGCTCTTATAGCATAACAACTGGTGTTTGTCATGCCATTGGGAATAACTGACTATCCTTATCACAAGAGGATGCATTCAAAGGACATTTTCATTGTACAAGATGATAGTAGCAAAAGTCCCTCAGAGATGTTACTATGTCAGAATAACTTTCAAATTGAATATCACTTAATTCCTTCCCCTTCTCCCTATAGTATCATGCTCCTTAGTTCACCTGTTCCTCAATGAAGGTAAATTAAACATGATAGAGCTGTATCCTTTAATGTATTCTGTGCATTATTTTGTGATTTTCCAATGCTGTGTGTTTTATAAGATTTTTAAGGGTTTGGCAAACCCATTGAATTATATTATTATTTAATGGGTTCTCATCAAGTCAACATGGTTTTAAGATGCCAAAATAATAAGTAAAGGACTTGGATTTTGATGGAGATTTCACCCAATTTTATAAAGTTGATCTATTTAATATGGAAGATTATACCAAACATCTGTTTCTAATTCTATTGGTGGCACTTTTCCTTCTGTCAATCCTAATCAAATCCCACAGAGTAAAAGTTAAGAGTCTGCTAAAGCTGTCACAGTTTTTCTTCCCCAGCCACCTTTGTGGCCATTAATGATTCCATAATTATGATGAACAGAATATGCCTGATTCTTTTCTACCAATATAATGGATACTGTCTATGTCTTCTCATAAGCTTTTTATATTAAGCTGGTAGCGATATTGCTGAATACAACTTCAGGACTGTAGCATTTTATATTTGAGAGAAATTATTCTTATGTTGAAAAGAAGCTCAAAGAAGACAAGATGGTCCTATAACATTCCAATTTTGTAATATTTCCACATATAAAATTGTCATATGACACACTATTTCCAATAGCAACAAAGTTTTCCACTCTGATTGAAATAGCTTTCAGTTTTTATATCTGTGCACAGAGTTTCATTCGTTTCTTCTTTGGATATGCATGCCATCTCATTTATTTCAAATCAGTTGGTAGACACAAGGAAATAAATACTTAGAAAATTAATCTAAATTTCAGTTTCTGGGAAAACTTTATAAAGCTTTGAAAATGTGGTGCTGAACATTTATGCAGCACTTGGTTTGAGGATACAGACAAACACTCCCTCTATTAAAAAAAAGTCTACCTCTAACCTTCTCAATGAATATTTTATCAAAAGATACTGCTACTTAATCTGATAAGGGAAATTTGAAATGCAGAATTTTTTTAAAACCGTAATCTATGATATTGTTGCTCTTTATCTTCCCCCCTGGGACGTTTTTAGTGTGATTGGGTGTATGATTGGGTTTTATAATATCTCGATGTATAGGACTGTATTTTATAGTGTTTGTTGCCGCCTCGAGTTCCCCTTTCGGGTGAAGAGAGGCGGGGTATAAATCCAATAAATAAATAAAATAAATAAATAAATCTTACAATTGTTTTTAGTTGTTTCACTCTCACACAGAGTGTTTTGGCGTTAGTATATAGTATATAAATTCCTTTAAATTGAAATTTTAAGTAATTGTTTTACTAGAGAAGGACAATATATTGGTATGTATGTAAACCATCTTGAGTTGCTTTTGCCCTAAAATGTGATACTACCATATTTAAAATAAATTGAATATGCAGAAGCATATGAAGTTTGTTAAATTGCTGCCTCGAGTTCCCCCGGAAGGGATGAAGAGAGGCGGGGTATAAGTCTAATAAATAAATAAATAAATAAATAAATAAATAAATAAATAAATAAATTATCTGAAATAAAATAACACATGACTTTTAGCGTCCTATACATATGAATGGGGCAGATCTGAAAGCGGAGAGCATTCATAATTACCAGGCATTTAGGAAATAATCTACATTAATTTTCTTAACCTGCAGATAAGATAGGAAAATGGGAAGGGTGACAGGTCAGTTCAACTGAAGAAAAAAATGTTCTGTTCTGGTGCTTTATTTCTAACAAGGTTTGTAGGATTACCAACCATTTTTGTGGTGAGATAAAAGAGTTTCAGAATAAAACCTAAAGGGTGAGCACAGACTCTGTGATCACCAATCATTCTTTATGTTCTTCCTTATTCCCTTCACTTTACCCAATTTTCAAGCATTCTTAAAAGAGTGATGAAAGAGAAGACAGATATGTGCTAGAAGTCGATGGGCTCATTTCTGAAATCCTCGCTTTTAAAATTTACTGCTATCGGCTCTTATGCTGAGCTGAGAATCTAGAGGTAGGGGTATCAGCTAATAGTGATTGATAAACCCATTAGAAGATGGGGGCAAATTTTATAATTGCCACCATTATTCCAAGTACTTATGCTGGCTTTCAATAAACTGAAATTCAATATCTCAGATAAACTGGGCTATCTTGCTGCTTATTTCTGGCTGTAGAGCATTTATGCCTAAATGCATTAAAGCAGCATTAACTTCACTCACTCCTTAGAATAGAAACAACAGACAGACAAACAGAAAACCCTGCCTCATCCACTTTACATCACAGCTACACCAATTGTGGTCCTTGGCTTTCCTCTCCAAAATTGTTAATTGTGACCACCAGCTGCTTAAAAAAAGTTCATCCCTATACTAGTGAATGTGCATACCAATCCAAGTCTCAAAGGTGCTTTTTTTGTTTTTCTTTGAAGATGTTTTGCTTCTCATCCAAGAAGCTTCTTCAGAAATGTTGAAATGTCTTCAAAGAAAAATCAGGAAGTCCAGTTGCCTCTTTAAAAAAGCACCTACGGGACAACCATGACCTCGATGACTGAGAAAATCCATAGACATACCAATACAAGATTCTTAATTCTACTAAAGAGCAAAAACTGAGGCAAGTTGATTTCATTTTAACTATGTAATAAAAAAGGCAAAACTGATATAATTTGCTTTCATTTTAACTATGTAACTAAAAAAACGTTATCAGTGAAATCACTTTAAATGCAGATTTCTGTCATCTCATCAATAAATAAAACATCTTAGCAGAAGAATGTCAGTAGGGAACCTAGGCAGCTTTTTAGACAGCCTGCAATCTACATTTACTAATGCTGCTTGGTTTAAAATTTTTGTTCTCTTACCTGCAAAACACCAAATGATTCATTTAAATTTCAGTGAACACCACTTCTTCTTCTTCTTCTTCTTCTTCTTCTTCTTCTTCTTCTTCTTCTT
>JANHGC010003888.1:0-13719 GCA_027560395.1 Boaedon fuliginosus | reverse complement strand
ACAAATTTAAAACTCTTAAAACAACTTTGAGGTGTTAACCTAATCCAGCCTGCAAAAAGAGCCAGGTTTTGAGGGCTCAGCAGAAGGTTAACAGGTCGGGGATGATCCGGATCCCCAGAAGAAGTTTATTCCTGAGGGCTGGGGCACCCACAGAGAAGGCCCTCCTCTGTGGGACCATAAGCTGACATTGTTTGGCCAACGGTATTCGGAGGAGGCCAACTCCGTGGACCCTTACGGGTTATTAAGAGGCGAATGGCGGCAGGAGACGCTCTTGCAAATAGCCCAATCCTATACCATGTAGGACTTTAAAGGTCATAACCAGCACCCAGAACTGCACCCAGAAGCTAACTGGGAGCCAGATAATATGTAGCCATAAGTTCTAGGAATGGCTAGGTATGACTTCTAGCTGACAGGCTGGTTGGGTGTGGGGTTTACGTTTCCTGAAGATAGTAAGTAGGAAAAGAAACAAAAATACAAAACTGCTGAATTTATATAATATGCATGTTTTTTTGTCTTTTCTTCAACTTTCTTGGGTTCTCTTGGAAAACATTAAAACTTCCTTTAGCTGTGACTAATGGTTTGTGCAAACATTTTGCAGCTACTAAAAACTACCATAGCTGTAAATTAGTTTCAATACAAGACTTAAATAGTATTCAACTGAGTTAAATAATTAACTAACGATGGTGAATTCTGCTAGAGTACAGTTATTTAATAGTGCTAAGTATTATGCTTAAACTGATGTGAAATAGCAATGCAAAAGCAATTTAGCCCTAACTGCCCATTCACCTGCTGCAGAAAGTGAGATGCTGATACTAATGACTTGTGTAATTAGCTTAAATTAGCTTAAATTTTCAACATACCCTTTGATCCCTCAAAAAAGAAATCCAGTTCATTCTTCAAAGACAATATCATGCTGATGAACTTGGGGCGAGAGGAACAGACTGAGTTTTTATTTCAAAGAGGACAAACAACCCCTGTTTATTTATAGCTGTCCGGGAATTTGGGATGCCTGCGAGAGAGAAAAATATCCCACCATCAGCAAATAAAAATGAAATGCAAACAAAGAGATTAATGAGTGGCCAAGGGAAGACCACGCACCCGAGGAGACGGTGAGTACAGTGTTAATTTTGTTGTTGCATAACTTTTTTACATAAGCCCTTTCATTCTTTTGGGCCAACTTTTATTAGGTTCTTCAGACTCGTTCCTATGCATGAATACATAGATGCACCTATGCATAGATGCACCTATTTGTTGTCGCTCACCTTAATGCTGAAGAATAGATATTAAATTCACTGTGAAGTTCAAGAAATAGTTTTGCAACCCGTTCTTTGGAATTTCTTCTATTTTCTAGGTTTTAACGAAGGACTCGGAGTGGCAGCTCTAATAATTACTGGCCTGCTTTTTCATGCTGCATTTTAGAGAAATATACCTGCGTATGACACTATCGCAGTATAGTGCACACAGCCCCTAAGAATGACAACATATTCCAAAGATATCCAAAATGTTCCAAGAAGCAATAGACAGATTGATTGAAATAACTGGACTTTAGGATGAATGGCAGAAAGCTGCTTTATAATTGACAATATTTATTTATTTACTTGATCACACTTTTCTGTGACTCTAGGCAGTTTAGAATAAAACAAATAAACACAAATAACACTTGGGAATGACTATTATCGAATATTATTATTCATTTATCAAGCCAGAAAGCTTTTAAATGTAATGAGCCAAAATCTCTAAGCTGTTTGCAATCCCTCCAGTTTTATTTCAATTTCCATTCAAATGTAAATTAGCCATGGCCAAATTCTTGCATTGTTTTGGTTAATTATAAGTAGACCTCAACCATATTTGAGCTTCCATCCAATCCGTGGATAGCTGCCACACAGCTGTTGGATCAGAGTGCTTGCAGGACACCATGAAGATTGCGAAGTCGATCCCACGCAGCACACTTTTGACAGCCGATCGTGAAGTGCGCCCACAAAGCAGGTAACCAGCGAACCGGTAGGAACCCATCCCTGATGGGGACCAACAGGCTCAGGCTCAACCCTGACAAGACTGAGTGGCTGTGGATGTTGCCCCCCACCATGGTCCAGTTGATTGTCCATCATTGATGCTGAGGAAGATAAATTGCTCCCCTAAGAATGGGTGCGCAACCTGGGGGTCCTCTTGGATCCACAGTGCAATTAAACAATCATTTGGCAGCTGTGGCCAAGGGGGCCTATGCACAGGTTCGCCTGTTGCACCAGTTGTGCCCTTTCCTGGATCAGGAGGCTCTTCTCACAGTTGCTCATGCCCTCGTCACCTCGTTTGGATTACTGTAATGCGCTCTACATGGGGCTGCCCTTGAAAAGCACTCGGAGAGCATTCTACCACCACATGCCTCCCAGTGCCCAGTTAGATCCCACAGGGTCAGCCTGTTGCAGGTNNNNTGAGTGCTATTGCTATCTATGTTGTAAACCGCCCAGAGTCCTTCGGGAATTGGGCGGTATAAAAATGTAATGAATAATGAATAAATAAAAGGACCAGGGAGGACATGATAGCAGTATTCCAGTATTTGAGACACTACCACAAAGAGAAGGGGTGGGGTCAACCTATTTACCAAAGCACCTGTAGGCAGGACAAGAAACATTGGATGGAAATTAATCAAGGAGAGGAGCAACTTGGAACTATGGAGAAATAGTGAGGACAATTAACCAGTGGAACAGCTTGCCATCAGAAGTTGTGGGTGCTTCATCACTAGAGGATTTTAAGAAGATCACTTGTCTGAAATGGTATAGGATCTCTTGCTTGAGCAAGGTGTTGGACTATAAGATGTTCAAGGTCATTTCCAGCTCTATTCTGATTAATTGATTGATTGAATAAGAGTTCTAGTCCCGTCTTAGGTACAAAGGCTGCTGAGTGACCTTTGGTTGGGCACTTTCTCTCAGCCCTGGGAAGGAGGCAATGGCAAGCCATTCTGTAATCTTGGCAAGAAAACTGCAGGAACCTGTCCAGGAATGAAACCTGATTTAAAGGCACCTCCTCCATCAGCAAAATATGAGTAAAAGCATGAGGAAATCATCTAAATGGAAATAATTTGTCTACCCCTATCCTTCAAACTAAAGCAGAGGAACAACTCCATTTAGGAGTAAAAATTAACAAAACACTAGCCAGCTCATCAAAAGCAAAGGAGACATTACATCAGTGAGTCCATTAGCTAAATAGGAAAGCCTTAAAAAGACATAAATATTTTAGCTGCTGATGAAAAGACAGCAGAAAAGTGAAATCTCAAATGGAAGTCATTTCCACCAAAGAAGAGATATGAATTGAGTCGTGACTGACTTTACTAAAACAACTTTCCTTCTTGTACCTTTTGATCAAGGTATCAAAGGATACAAGGAGTGACATACTGAGGAAGTTCTGGGCTTCACAGGGAGAGAGCGGGGGTGGGAAGAGGGAGAGGGAGAATTTTTGTTTTTAATATTCACATTGATTAAGATTAGTTACAGCTTCTAAGAAACTCCACCGAAGCCTTCTACAATTTTATAAATGCCAAACTTAAAGACTCGAAAACTATCCCACCCCTAAAAGGGCCACATGGGGAAGACTGTAATGATGCAGCTGTTAAGGCCAACCTCTTCAATTCATTCTTCAGTTCAGTCCTTGTTGACAGCAATGGCTGCTGCCCCATTTCCTAGTTGTACCATAACAACTTGCAACGATTTACTTACATATTGATTTTACAGAAGACAACATTGAAACGGCACTATGTAACCTAAAGCTATCTCTATCTATTTGGCCCTGATGGACTATGTGCATACTGATAAATAAAAATAAATAAAAGAGAAATAGCTAAAATTGCCTTAGGTTATAGATATGTGCTACCAGTTTCTTATCCTCATTTTAAATCCCACTGCCTTTGAGTTTGTTATGCTACTTGAATCTCACCAACCATTCTTTCTCTGGTCTGCTAATCAGAGGTAGGATCAGCTAGAAACTAGTGCTAGATGAACAAACAGTTGGAAATATGTTGGAATGATAACTTGTAATTGTGACTGAAAAAAATGCAGTTGTGTGGAGGTGAAGTTTATGATGATTGCCCCTAATGAAGGAAGACACTTGAGGCTTGTATTTTGTAGCAAAATACTGTAAATACTTATTGTAAAACCTCTTAACAAAAATAATAAAAGGTATTAAAGTAGATCAAACTGTTTGTATAGTCCTTTGTTTTTGCAAATGTGCCTCAGCACATCTGCCTCCCCTTAAAACATGAGTCCAGGGAGAATGTGCACTCCGCAGAGTGCCTGGGCAAAGGTAAGATCTCCTCAGAGTATCAAAACCAGGTACAAACCAGGTAGCTCCTTGGAGCAGCGGCTTTTAAAGTGTAAAGCAGAGTGAAACTCCTCCCCCATCTTATTAGGAAAACGGCGGGAAGAGGCTGGGGAATCTCTGCAGTTTAAACTACGTGGAACCTGGCTCAGCAATTTTTTTAAAAAAAAATAATTCTTTTTATTTAAAATAGACAACACAAATTAAACAAGGAAGAAAAGAAAAAAATGATGCAAAACATAATATCAGTAAATAGACAAAGAAAATAACAGAAGTTGTACACTTGGTGTCAGGGAAGAGCTAAATGAAAGTCTGGGTTCACTTTTACTCTCTCATTGTTTCCAGTAAAACTTGCTAAATCACCTGCTATAACCTCAAGGGTAATAAAATTAAGTTTTAAAAAAAAATGAGATACAGAATCCAAATATAGAGAAGTCGTGGGAAAATTCAATGGCACTTATGGTGCCTTTGTACAACACAAATTGTTATCTCATTGTTTGATTTGGTATTGCTGGGGAAAAAAAGATGTTGAGGCTTTTGTTCCAAAATTCAAAGCTGGATCTATCCCTTCCATTAAACTTAGGCAGAAGCTCTAACTGAGTGACAAATTCTGGACATGTGCTCTGATAAAGAACAAGTGGTTAAAATAAAATAAACTGACAAAACTGGGCAACAGTCAAACGGTTGTATTATACTTCCACAAGGCAAAGATTGGTGGCTTCTCACATACTGAAGTCTCTTTGGATGCAGAAGAGGAAATTCCCTGCAAGTTAAATCATTCACTTTAGACACAACAGATTGCCTCCTCTATTTCCCTGAACAGTCGCAGGATTGGATGCTGGCATTCAAGGAGAGTAATTATAATCTCTCTATGACACCTTCTTTACTGTCAATACAGACAGATAGATTTATGTGCTGTTAAATGGCTTCCAAGGACTCCAAAATGTATTGTGTTCTCTTTTGCTCATCCTGTACTATCCCACTAAAGATGAGCTCATACTTAGCATCCTTTCAAATTTTCCCCACTAGAGTCTTTCAGGAAGTAAAAGTTAATTCTTTGTTTAGCTCTGTCTCATCTAGACACTGAACTGTTCCAAAACTTACCACTATTATGTATCTATGCTATTAATTTTGCCATTGCTCCATGTTTTCCCAGTCTGATATCATCAGTAAGGTATCTTTTTTACAGTGTTAAATTAAGTTTATGCTCACAACCATGAATATGTACATTGTGATTGTTTTAATTGATACGTCTTGTAATTATGCCTAGTATGAAAAAAATAAGGATTTATTTATTTATTTATTTATTTATTTATTTATTTATTTATTTATTTATTAGATTTATATGCCGCCCAACTCCCACAGGACTCTGGGTGGCTTACAACCATAACAGTACATTAAAATCTCAGTTAAAAAAAAAGCCTAAAAAATAAATTAGTATTTAAAACATTAAAACATGTAACATACAATCAGACAAACAGAATAACACATCCATACAGGGGGAGTCAATGGTCACAAGCCCACTGGCACAGCCAGGTCTTAACTGCCCGGCAGAAGGCTAATAGGTTCGGGATGGTCCGGATCTCCGAGGAGAGCTGATTCCAGAGGGTTGGTACCACTACAGAGAAGGCCTTCCCCTGTGGGCCTGCCAGATGGAATTGTTTGGCTGACGGGACCCGTAGGAGGCCAACTCTGTGGGATCTAACAGGGCACTGGGAGGCATACATTTGATTTTTAAAATTATATATTTCTTCAATGTCCAACTTGGACACATACCTTCCTGCACAGTGACCTGAAAGATGGTGAAGTAGGGATCATAAAGTTGAACAATCATTTGACAGATGCTATGGCTTTTGCTCTTTGGGGATATTTCCACTTCTTTCTCACTCATTTTGTACTTTTTTTAAAGCATAAGGGGAATCTGGAATGCTTTCTCTCACCAGAATGTTTCTTTTTTACTGCAGGTCCATGTTTTTGTGCAACTGTCATATTTTAGGCATACAAGCATAGAAAGATAAGATATAATTTACACTGAAAGCAAAAAGTCTTATCTTTCACTACTGCCTAACAGATGCACTGCCTGCTTTCATTGCCTGAATGGAGAATTTTTAGCCTGATGGTTAACTGTTAGCATGGTCAATTCAATAAGGATTTTTTTAAACACTGTTATTCTCAGTTCTTCCATTTTACTCTGAATTTTTACATAGATGGTTCCGGATCAACTTTGGAATGAAGTTTGGAAATACCACGGGTCAAACAGCAAATTGCAGAGATCATTCTCTGGAGATAGTCAATTAGATAGAGTGGCGACACTTAAAAACAATAGCACTTTTAAAGAGATCTTTTAAAAAGCTTACTTCCCTTAAAACACGACCTCTTTAAATTGTTACTGTCCACACAAGAAGGCATGATTCTGTTCTTCTAATTTACCAGCTCATTATTCAGAAGAGATTTATTTTTTTTCAGATTCATTTCAATATACAATGGCCGTTTTCTCAGATATGGGTCACATTAATGAAGACAGTGAGATCCTTCGTTTCCTAATATGTAACCATTTATACTGAGGCATTGCTAATGACTTTGTGTACTTTTCTTCACAGATGCTTAAAAAAGCAGAGGAGGGGGAGAATCCAGTTAATCCAATATTTTATATTTCAAACATTCTGCTTTTGCTATGTGATTAAAACAGCAAGAGGTAATTCTGGTCAATCCTGCAATCAGCATGGAAACTTACTATCCACACAGTAATATCCTGCAGCTCCTCCCCAAACTATTCAAGGCCACACAAATTGTTTTGTTGGAGTGAACTTTTTTTTCAATAAAGTGAACTATGTTACCTCTGCAGTGCAAATCAGGTTATTGGAATCAATCAGAGGTGGTATTCAGCCAGTTCCGACAGGTTCCGTAGAACCAGTAGTGGTAATTTTGATTGATTCAGAGACCCAGCAAATACCACCTCTGATTGGCCGGCACCAGCAAATACCACTTCTGATTGGCTGACACCATAGCCACACCTACTAAGCCATGCCCACAGAACCGGTAGTAAAAAAAAATTGAATACCACCACTGGAATCAGCCTAAGTCACTTCTCACAGGCTTTTTATAACATCTGTTCCTAAATATTATCTTTCTCTCTTTCCATCCACAGAGACACATACATACCGATGTGAATGCACAATCTTGTAAAGTTCACAAATGCTATTAATATTTTGTGTGAGGGGAGAATAAATTATTGATTATTCAGACTAATTATTTTCTACTTCCAGAAATGGAAAACCAATCAACATTTTTGCACTTATTTCTTCTGCCATTGATCCAAAAGATCAGAGAACTGACTTAAAATATATCCAGTGCCTTCTGCTTTCTTCAAATTTAGATAGATCAGATAGATCAGTGGTTTACACAATAAACAATATTCCGTTCTGAAAAATAACTTCATCATGAATTTCATCATCTTAATCATCATCATTGTCATCATTATCATCCTATAGTATAGTATGTACATAGTAGGATAAGAATAAGAGTTAAAAGAACAAGAAGAGTTGTTAGATCAAAGGCAAAACCAAAAAGGCAGCTGCACTAATATGATATTTACAACCTGTTTCAAGGTTATACCACTTTATCAAGAAGATAAATCCTATTCTATCTGCTTGATACTTGTTAAAGGATTGTCTGTGCTCATATTACTATTTGAACAGCTGTGTATCTATCTCCTAAGAACAAAAACAGAGCACATGTATAATAAACCATGTTACTATCTAGTATTATCCCAGGTAGGAAAATAAACATAAATCAATATCCACAGTTACTTTAGCAGACGAAAATTGGAAGCAATATTTCCCAAATGCATTTTATGTTTGTATGTGCTTTCAAGAATGTTTTTAACTTCTGGTGACTGCATGCATGAGCTCCTGCAGTTTTCCTGGCAGGATTTTCAGAAGTGGTTTGCCTTTGCACCCTTCCTAGGGTTGAGAGAGAAGGTCTAACCCAAGATCACCAATTGGCTTTGTGCCCGAGGTGGGACTACAACTCATGGTCTCACGCTTTCTAATCTGATGTCTTAACCACTCCACTAAATTTGCTCTCCCAATAGATACTGTACACACCATTTTTTTTTCAGTTTCCATAACACACAGCCAATGCTTAGGAACAGGAGACATTTCATTAAATAAACAGCCATGAGCAAGGTATCATACACAATTCAGCTTACAACATTAAATAATTTTGTTTGTTTGTTTATTTATTACATTTTTTTTGCCGTCCAACTCCCGAAGGACTCTGGGCAGCTTACAACATGGATAGCAATAGCACTCAGATGTTATGTACTGTTTATCAAAGCTTTACAACACTCCCCAAGCAGTTACAGAGTCAGCTGATTGCCCCCAAAAATCTGGATCCTCATTTCACCAACCTTAGAAAGCATGGAAGGCTGAGTCAACCTTGAGCCTGGGGATTCAATCTGACAACCTGCTGAACAAGTCAGCAGAGACTCCAGTGCTGCATTTAACCACTGTGCCACCGAGGCTCTTTGCCAAATTAGAATACCAATTGCCAAAGTTCTTGCTATCATGCCAGTGGTAAAGATAATAGACTTGTATGTCCAACAAACTTAGAATTAACCAGGGTCAGAAAATTGGTAGAACATAATACCTGATTTGATTCAGAATCCTCTGGAAAATTTGACTTAGGTTTCAGTACTATACTTAGAGCTCTTGGTTTGCATCTGCACTGAACCAGTGCATTCTTGCTGTTGAAATCTATCTTTATTTGCTTTTATGAACGTCTGACGATCTAAAATTTCCATTGTCAGATGTTGTAATGGAATATGGTGGTTGAGGAAGATGTTATTGGAAGGAAACATTTAATTGGAACTACAGTATTCCAAAGTAATAATAACTGTGTAGTGAGGAGAGTGTCTTGAAAGTTGGAATAGTGACAGGGGCTTTATGTAAAAATGCCTCTCTCAAACCACTCCTTGTTTACTTTGCTAAAAACTCTTGTAGAATTTCATTGGACATGTTTTACTCTAAAGGTAGTTAAAATTAATATGTTCTTAACTACTTGATTCAGTATGCTTACTCAGATACTCCACTGAGTATGCATATGTATACTAACAATTTACAGAATTCTCTTCCTTTATCATTACATCGTTTCATGCCTTGGACTTTGTTATCTACAGAACTATTTTTTCTATAACAAAATTGTTTTATAAAATTGTTATAAAAGGATTTATTAATACAGAAAGATGAATAACTTAAGATGCAGCCAAGAGAACAATTCAGCATCTGCAAGGTTTTGTTGCTTTCATTAAAATGAGGAAAGTACAGGTAGTTCTCATTTACTAACTTGCCTTCTTTAGCCAACTTTTAAAGTTACAACAGAGATGACAACAAGGTAAGTTTACAAGCAACTTTTGCATTAACAACTCTGCAGGTCTCTAAACCAAAGGAAAGCTGGATCATAAGTACAGTCACTGTTTCCCTTAGTGACTGTTTTGTTTAATGATTGAATTGCCGGTCCCAATATTCATTGCTAAATTAGGATTATCTCTAGTATCATGCTACAAGATCCACCCCTTTTGCATAGTTTTGTTATGTCACAACTTAGGTACAAAAAGGTTCTGGAGTTGCTATTTTGCATCATTGTCCACTGAATTGCAATACATTTTGAGAACTAAGAATGACTTTAAGACAATTCCTCTCCACACACTAAAATAGAATGAGTTGCCAAAAGAGTTTCAGTGGAATTCCTTTTGCTCGGTGTAAATGACAAATTTTAAAATTGTTTCATCTTGGTTCTGAAAGAAGTTAGTTGCTGTGAAAAATGCCACTCAGCAGAACCATTATCAGTGTTATCACTGATATCTTTGTGGTCCCCAGGAGGCTTGCCAATCTTAGAGGAACAGGAAGGAAAGTTACATGTCAAGGAAAAAATAAAAGGAGGGAGGGACCTTCAACAGGGTAGAAGGGGATATTTATCATTATTACACAGTAGATTGGAACATGGGACAGTTTGTTTAAAGGCTAAAATAAACTCCTTCCTGTTATTGCATGCTTTATGCACACAAAAAATTATTTCATTGAGCAACTAGAAATAGGTTTTTGGTCCCCATTATTATATAAGGAAGAATTCTGGATTCCATAAGAGTATATAGCTTTTGGCCCTTATTTTTATTTTTATTTTTCTGCTAATGGTGATTAAGTGGTACAACATAAAGTAAAATTCTAACTTTTCAAAACAAAAATTAGTGTTCTTAATAACCAAGGTTGCCAAAGAGGGTTATTCTATTAAGTCTTTTTAAAAACTGGTGATTTCTTAATATATTGGAAAATCACAATTTGTACTGCAAAATCCTGTAACAAGACCAGCTGCAAAATATTTTCATTTATTTAGGGTAGATGTGCACAGTAAGAAATCTTATGTGACTCTCAAGGCTTTATTTATTTAGTTAGTTAATTAATTAATTAATTAATTAATTGATTGATTAATTAATTAATTAATTTATACCCCATCTCATTTCCCCGGCCAAGGAGAACTAAAGGTGGCTAACAACAATATAACAATATACAATGTAAAAAATCTAACCAACAATCATACATCCAGGGACGGGGGGCATATCATTTCCAGGCCATCTGACAAAGCCAGGTCTTTGTGGCTTTACAGAAGGCCAACAAGGTGGGGGGTGGTCCTGATATCCTCCTGAGATTATTATCATTATACTGTTGGTTCAAGTTCAACACAATGATTCACACAGATACCCAGATCTCTATATGAATGTCCAGTAATGTCCCCCATTCTAGATTCATGCCTTTGGTTTTTTCTATCCAAATATAGATTATTGTATTTTCTCTGGAACCTCAAGATGACATATTTGGATTTTTATTTACTACTACTGATAACTTTGTAATTGTTTTTTTAACTGCTATTGTGTTTCAAATTCTTAATTTATGTTTTCCTATAACTGACATATTAAGTGCTGGTCATAGTTTTACAATTACTGTTGCTGACTGCCAGAAGTCTGAACACATGGCAGGAATAGAATTGTTATTTCCCTTGCATGCTTATTGAAATAGTCTCAGCCTGAACACTTATGCTCAGATTCCTGGATCTCTGTAACTGTGAGCAATTCCTTTATATAAAATGCCCTTCTATTGTGCTATTATATCTTTGAATAAATATTATCATTCATTTCTTGAATTCTACTCATGAGCTTTATCCCACCAGGTTTCAGTAAGCCTACTAAATCATGTTTGTTTTCCTAAATTAAGAATTCTAGTTTGTCCTGTTTCTTACCCACTTGTCCTCCATTCTTGTGTTCCACATAGGATTATTGAAATATTCTGGTAATATATTATCCCCTTTTTGCATTTTATTTGTTCCTGTATTTATGTGAAGTATTGGATTCCACCACATTTTGAATACGCATGCTAATACTGACATCAGATCAGATGGAAATTTTGTTTAAAGACTATTTTCCAAACATATCCTGCATAGTTCTTATGCAAGTTCAACCATCTCTTACAGGTGTATCTCAACTTAGAAACAAATTCCATTATGAAAGAATCCAAATTGTTCCTGCTGACACCATCTGTTTAGCCAATTATTTTTTTTCAGTATTATGTAGATAGGAATGAGTGAATAAAACTCCATCTGTGCCCTAAGCTCTTTATTCTCTTGCCCAGCATTTCATAGACCTGTGTGATTTCTTCAGAAATGTGTTGTTTGCTCCAATACAAATAAGTAAAAAAGGATATTTGCTAGTAAACTTAAAAGAAACTTTGAGAGTTGTTCAGTCATACTGCAAACTGTACACAGGAAAGCACCAATGTCCCTCTTATCGCTAAGCACCACATTCAACCTGTAATGTGTAGCTGTTGTAATTTTCAATGAGAAAAAGAACCTAGTAGATTCCTGCATATGATGAAGGCAGTGTCCTCGATCTCTATGTTTCTCTGATTAACAACAAACAATTTAAGAAGTGCCTTACTCCTGCCTAAGCCCTGTTCACTTACTTAGTGAGCTTTCTCTTTGGAGAACTGGCTTCCTAATATGTTCTTGAAATTGACTCAGTTAAATCAGCAGCAAGCAATGCTCCAGTCTTACTCAGTGGGTAGTTGGCAGCAATTGGCAGCACCAAACAACAAGCCATGAACTCTCTCTCTCTCTCTCTCACTCTCTCTCTCTCTCTCTCTCTCATCTTTGACTTTTTTATTTTCCACTTTTCTCTTCCTTCTCCTCGGCTAAGCTCTCCCAACAAACTTTTATAGTCAACTCACTGGTAGCCTTTTATACGATTTACCATAAATTCTGCTGCTATCACTATAAGAATCAGTGATGGCAGCACATATAAGAAAGCTTTTGATGCATATACTGTATGTGTGTACCATACAGCATACATATATACCATACAGTTCTTAATGCTGCTTTGTCCTTACTTAAATTCCATGAAACAATAATGTTGTATTTTACTGTGATTATTTTGAAAAATGGAGACTTACAAAGCCTCTAGTTAGATATTTGATGCAATTCATATTTTCTAATATTTTTCAATATTGCTAACATTGTTGACTGTTTCAGCAGTTACTGCCTCTTGTAATTGATTCTCTTAACAAATGTTTCTTTTAAAACTGTAACCTATACATATAGTAGTTATCTGTAGAAATCCCATGTAGTTAAAAAGCCAAATACAGAAATGCCCTTTAGAACCCTAACCCTAACCTTATGCCATGTCCCTGTTAGGCACATCTTAATAATGAACACACTATCTCAATTTTCTACTCTTATTGCATTTTGCATGTATAATACTAAAGATTCCCATGACCGGGGAAATGAGCCGGGGTATAAATTGAATTAAATAAATAAATAAATAAATAAATAAATAAATAAATAAATAAATAAATAAATAAAGATTAATATTGCTCTAACTCTGCCTTACTGAAGAGACAAAATATTAATTATGATAGTATGAATCTTCTGGATGTTTTGAATTACTTCAGGAAAGAAAATATCTAAAATATTCAGGATCATTCTTATTATGACATAAGAAATTAATTAAACATTGAATGAACTATTTGACCCAATGGAAACCATATAGTTTAGTGGTTAAGGTATTGATTATGATCAGAGCCATCTTCAGCCATGTAAACTCACTGGGTAATTTTGATCTCTTCGTTTTCTCTTTCAGGTCAACTACCAGCCTCTAGAGAAAAGGCAGGATATAAATCTAATCAATAAATATCTCACCTGATATTTATGTCATATATGCTTCATAGATATTACCTATTTTTAAATAGTTTTTTTAAACTATTTTAAATAGTTTGATTTGATTGATTTATGATTTATTTGATTTATATCCCGCCTCTCTTCCCCCAATGGGGAACTCGAGGCGGCGTACAACATATAAAATGTGCC